>SJXQ01012063.1:0-64589 GCA_006408695.1 Aepyceros melampus | reverse complement strand
CTAAAACCAGCTTGACAGCATATTAAAAAGCAAAGACATTACTTTGCCAACAAAGGTCCATCTAGCCAAAGCTATTGTTTTTCTAGTAGTCATGTATGGATGTGAGTGTTGGACCATAAAGAAAACAACATTAAATAATTGATTCTTTTGAAATGTGGTATTGAAGAAGACTCTTGAGAGTCTCTTGGACTGCAAGGAGAGTCAACAAATCCATCCTAAAGGATATCAGTCCTGAATATTAATTGAAAGCACTGATGCTGAAGCTGAAATCCCAATGCTTTGGCCACTTGATGCGAAGAACTGACTGATTGGAAAAGACCCTGATGCTGGCAAAGATTGAAGGTGGGAGGAGACGGAGATGACAGAGGATGAAATGTTTGGATGTCATCACCAACTTGATGGATATGAGTTTGAGCAAGCTCCAAGATTTGGTGACGGATGGGGAAGCCTGTTGTGCTACAGTCCATGGGGCCGCAAAGAGTCATACACGACTGAGCGACTGAACTGAACTCAAGTGAACTGAACATCAGATAAAATGTGTGAATGACCATAATCACACTTTAGTAAAAGAAGGCTAAGGAGAATTATTTTAGTAGAAATTGATGCATGGTAAGAGAACTGTGCGTGGAAGACAACAGAAAAGAACTTTAGAAGAAAACATGGATCAAAAAAAAAGCAGTATGTTGTATAGAGACTAATGATAAGGAGTTCAGAAATAAGGAGCCATGTATTGTAATATGATGTGATGCAAGCAGTTAATCTGGAATGGCTAGCCTAACCTAGATCACAATTTCTTTTATGCTGACTGGAGAATTTTCTCTTTTCCTCAGGACAAGTGAGTGGTAAGAGGGAAAAGTAGTCTTGTGAAAATCTGCATATCAAAGATGGAATTTGTTTCAGGAGTTTAAAAATGAAATGAATTTTGCCCTAATGTTTATATGTTTGTATCTAAATGAAATATATGATTTAGTGTGAATTTCAGAAGTGATGAAAATAGGTCCAAGAATTATGTTTTTCAAGCGGAGGGAGAAATAAACAAGATTGAGGAGAAAACTCAATGACCTTTCAGGTTAAGGAACAAATGGCTGAGAAGATATTTAGGAGGTAGCTAGGGAGAGGCATCTCAAAAGTAGGGATGCTGTTGACCAGGATGTAGTTAATGAACAGCCCAAATTCAAATATAATCAGGCCAGGGTCATGGAGGCACCATATGGATGGCAAAAGCAGAAAATTGAATCCCATTCCTTGTTATATCTTCAAAAAAATCATCATAAAATCAATGCCTATTTACCTCCAAATTCATGGTGGTATACTTAAATATCTATAGTTTTTATGTATTCATTATATCACAGTAAATTAATTTACCATTTTAAACAAAACTTCAATATTTCTGATTTTTTTTTATAAATTCATTGTGGATCACTTCATTAAATAAAAGGTAGATGGCTCAATGGATAAAGAATCTGCCTGCAATGCAGGAGATGCAAGAGATGTGCGTTTGATCCCTGGGTCAAAAAAGTCCCCCTGAAAGAGGGAATAGCAACCCACTCCAATATTCTTGCTTAAAATATCCTATGGGTAGAGGAGCCTGAAGGGCTACAGTCCAAAGGGTCGCAAGGAGTTGGACACAACTGTACCACTAACACACACTGATTATGAAAGTGAAAGTGAAGTCACTCAGTCCTGTCCAACCCTTTGTGACCCCATGGACTGTAGCCTACCAGGCTCCTCCATCCATGGGATTCTCCAGGCAAGAATACTGGAGTGGGCTGCCATTTCTTTCTCCAGAGGATCTTCCCGACCCAGGGATCGAACCTGGGTCTCCCGCATTGCAGGCAGACACTTTAACCTCTGAGCCACCAGGGAAGCCTCACTGATTACTAAAACCTTTCTTAAATGCTTCTTACTTTCTTACTTTTACTCATGACTTATTCTCATTCTGTGCCTATGTTATTTTTCTTCTTGATGTTTACTTACTTCAAACCTCTTTATTTCAGCATTCAGTATTATGTTCTAACATAACTGCAAACATTTCTGATTTATCTTGGATCTAAAGCACCAACATTTCAATTATTTTAAATAGAAAGTTTTACAGAGATAGCTGTAATATCATGAAATCATATGCCATATACATGGTTCATGGTGGATTTTATGAACATATGGTTTTTATGTTACACATGAACAAGTTCCGCTTGTTTCAAGGTTTTGTGTTAGTTAGCCTTTATTACTCTTGACTCTCAATTCCTATTAGAGGTCTTTAATGTGTCATGCATTAATGATAAATACAGATATTAGGCTATCTTTTTACTCATCATTTTCTGTTTGCATGAACAAAGAGAAAAGCAAATAAAGCCACGACACTATAACAGATGTTCTACCCTTTGATACTTGAGGAGGGAATGTGAAAACAAATGAATGTCTTGAAATCTTTTTCTGAATATGATTGTATTACCTTTGGAAAAGGTTTACAAGTTTCATAAGATTTTCAAAGGTGTTTGTACTTCAACCCTTTGATTCGATTTTGAGGAATTGCAGAAACTGTGCTGATTTATGTATTTTTCCTTCGTTTATATACTTATTTAAAAAATAAATACACCAATTTTGTTTAAACATCTGAAACTTATAAAGTAATTCATTGCAAAATTCCTCAATATTTTTCTTTTAGAAAAAAATTAAGACTTTTATTTTAATTAAAACTAAAATCTTCCAACTTGCTTCTTCTTTCTTTGGTCTCTGTTGGAGTCTGGCAGTTCTACTCAGATGTCATTGAGACTGCAGCAATTAGCCTTCTTTTATTGCAGAACAGATGTTCTAAGTGTTGGGTTCATTTGATGTGAGTTGGGATTGAGATATCACAGCTGTTATAACTTAATTCTGATTAGGTCAAAAAGCTTCATAATTATCAGTTCAAAATATTCATAAAGCGTCATAAAATTTACACATATTTTCAATTAAATTGAGTTTCACTTAGTCATGGTACATAGTAAACTCTATAATTTCTCCCTTCACATATGGTAGCATGGGAAGTAGTTTGATAAGTCAGTATTCATTTCCATGATTGCAATCGAGAAGTTTTATTTGTATACATATCAATCATTTACTGTTTGATTTTATTGTAATACTGAGAGCAGCTGATTGAAAATAGCAGGACAGAAATATTCCTACATTACTGTCATTTCCAGGAAATAGACACTTTGAGAACCTATCTACATAACGAAGTTATCTGAATATTTTCCTGTTAACCACAAAAAAATAATTAACATTTCCAAAAACCTAGTCTGTTTGACTACTTCCATTCAACTTTCTAAATCAGAGCAAAGTCAATAATCAATTTTGGACAATACCGTCTTCCGTTCAAAAAGGCTATTAACAGGATGAGCTTCCAGAAGTGATTAATCTCCATCTCAAATAAAAATAATAGGGACAACTTTGACATAGATCATTCCTAACCTAAATGAGTTAGTGCAATCCAATTTAGTGATTAGGATTGTGAAAATAATTGAATTGACTTTGCAATTTTCATGTTATTTCAGTCTTAACCACTGAATCAGATCTATATTGACATAATCAATTTGTGACAAGTGGCTTATTACTATGCTAAAGGAAAAGTTCTGTGTCTTTTAAGAAAGGATCACTTTTATCATTCTAGAGAAGTTTTAGATTTATAGTAGTAGGTCAATATTCTTGCTTATATGATAGAAATATAAAAGTTAAAGACTGAATGAAAACAGAAAATACAGCTGGGTCAAGTATACTATTATTTAGGTTGATGCAAAAGTAACTGTGTTTTTTCTTACTGAATTTTTCTGTTTGATATTGGAATACATTCTTAAATAAATGTGGCTATGTTGCACATCATTTTAATGCACATTTCTCTCTTTATGTTTTTTGTTATTGACGTTACTTGCTGTATTTTTATTTTAGACTAGGGAAAAGATGTTAGACAAAAAAGGAAATTTGATTGCTATGTGTAAAATAGCTAGCCAGTAGGAATTTGCTGTACAACACAGGGAACCCAAAGGCAGTGCTCTGTGACAATTTAGAGGAGTGGGAGAGAGTTTCAAGAGAGAAGAGTCATATATACCTATGCTGATTCATGTTGATGTATGGCAGACACCATCACAATATTGTAAAGTAGTTATCCTCCAGTTAAAAATAAAATATAACTTTTTTAAAAATGCAATTTCAAGCACTTTTCTTATTTGTGTTCCAAATGGGCCAGTCCAGGTTCAATGCATGATACTGGATGCTTGGGGCTTGTGCACTGAGATGACCCAGAGGGGTGGTATGGGGAGGGATGAAAGAGTAGGGTCCAGGATGGGGAACACATGTATACCTGTGGTGGATTCATGTTGATGTATGGCAAAACCAATACAATATTGTAAAGTAATTAACCTCCAATTAAAATACATAAATTTATATTTAAATAAATAAATAAAGCAGTGGGGACAACTTGAACATTAACAATGCATTTGATCCAAGAACTGCTAGTGAGCTCACAGTGTAGTGTTGGTTCAAAAAGTTTTGCAAAGGAGACAAGAGTCTTGAAGATGAGGAGAGCAGTGGCCAGCTATAGGAAGTTGACCATGACCAGTTGAAAGGATAACCAAAGCTGATGCTTTGACAACTAGATGACAAGTTGCTGAAGAACATAGTGTCAGTCATTCTATGGTCATTCAGCATTTGAAGCAAATCGGAAAGGTAAAAAAGCTTGATAAGTGGGTGCCTCATGAAAAAAAAAATTGTCATTTTGAAGTGTCATCTTCTCTTGTTCTCTGCAACAACGAGCCATTTTCTCTATTGCAATGTGATATGTGACAAAAAAGTGGACTTTTTACATCCGACAATGACCAGCTCAGTGGCTGGACCAAGAAGAAGTGCCAAAGCACTTCCCAAAGCCAAACTTGCACCAAAAAAAGGTCATGTTCACTGGTGGTTTGCTTATGGTATGATCTAGAACTTTCTGAGTCCTGGAGTAACTATTACATCTGGGGCGTATGCTCAGCAAATTGATAAGATTCACCAAAAACTGCAATGCCTGCAGCTGGCATTGGTCAATAGAAAAAGTCCAATTCTTCTGCATGACAATGTCCAACCACAAGTCACACAAAAATGCTTCAAATGTTTAATAAATAAGGCTATGAAGTTTTGCCTCATCTACCACATTCACCTGAACTCTGGCCAACTACCATTTCTTCAAGTACCTCAACTTTTCTGCAAGGAAAGTGCTTCCACAACCTGCAAGAGGCAAAAAATAACTTTGCAAGAGTTCGTTGAATCCCAAAACACAGATTTTTATGCTACAGGAGAAACACATTTATTTCTCACTGGAAAAAGGTGTTGATTGTAATGGCTCCTATTTTAATTAATAAAGATATGTTTGAACCTAGTTATAATGATTTAAAATTCACAGTCCAAACCTGCAATTACTTTTTTGCCAATCTAATATAGCATTTGTGTGCATCATTTGAATATTGTTCATTTTGACATTAAATATAAGGGACATATCGTAAGAATTTGCTGTTGGTTTCCATGAGCTAAACTACTCAAAATGAGGGGTGATGTTATAACAGAATTACTTGGAAAGTATTCTAAGCAACAGCAACATAGTCTTTGAAAGATTACATTTATGCTCTCTCTTTTTCCTGTTTGTCTAATTTTAGTCTTTCACACATAAGTTCAGTTATTTTCTCTGTGTTGAAGACCTATTAGGGGCATTCTCACTCTCAAACCACAAAGGTCTCTGTCATCTAAAAGCGAGTCCTGCTTTTATACTGAGTTTTCCTTCTTTCTCCAGGACTTGGCTTCTTGTTATCTTGTAATCTTGTTTACCTCCTACCCAAGAAAAAATACTCTTCCTAGGATTCTATCATTAAAACAAAATAATAATAATACAATTCTACCTCTTGACCCTGAATTGATTTCTAACTTATACTCCATTTCTCTAGTTCCCTTCATTGGTAAATGTTTTGACAATATTGCACCCACAGCTTCTGAATGTACCTTTTATTCATTTGTCTTTCACAGGCTGGACTTCGCTAGTAATATAGGGCTTTCCTATATAGGGCTTCCCTCATGGCTCATTGTTAAATCTGCCTGCCAGTGAAGGAGACTCAAGTGTGATCCCTAGGTCAGAAGATCCCTTCAAGAAGGAAATGGCAATCCACTCCAGTACCTGGGAAATCCTAAGGACAGAGGAACCTGGCTTCCCACAGTCCATGGGGTCACAAAAGAGTTGAGCACGAATTAATGATTAAAACAGCAACATATTTTTTCAGTGTTTTGTTGCCAAATCAATTGGCAATTCCTCTCGTGTCACCCCATGAATTTCCTATATAGGGCTTCCCTCATGGCTCATTGTTAAATCTGCCTGCCAGTGAAGAAGACTCAAGTGTGATCCCTAGGTCAGAAGATCCCTTCAAGAAGGAAATGGCAATCCACTCCAGTACCTGGGAAATCCTAAGGACAGAGGAACCTGGCTTCCCACAGTCCATGGGGTCACAAAAGAGTTGAGCACGAATTAATGATTAAAACAGCAACATATTTTTTCAGTGTTTTGTTGCCAAATCAATTGGCAATTCCTCTCGTGTCACCCCATGAACTGTTAAAATAGCTGTTCACGTATTCATCTACTCTTTCTTCTTGCAATACTGGCTCTTGAATTCCCAGACACATCAGTCTTTAGTTTTTCTCTTACATGTGTGGTCATTTTTACTTTACCAGACGCTTTCATCATTTTCAACTCATTCATATGCCTCAGATCTTTGCTTTCTTTTCTTTCTATTCTCTCTCCTTACATGAAATTTGCATCATATTGCCTTAATGAACATGTTGTGTTGATGTTTTCTGTTTATCTCTTCCACACAGACTTTTCTTTTGCGTCTCATTCCCATTGATCTAAATTCCCACTTGATAACTCTATGTGGATGTCTCATGCATTGTAAACATGTACCAAACATAAATCCTGGATTCTCTCCCCAAATCCATTACTACTTGTGCTACCATGTATTTGTGCCAGAATTTATCCAACTATTCAGGCAAGAAAAGTTGGAGGCATTTTGCTGTCTTTTCTCTCCCTCAGTTATATTTGAATCTTAAAACTTCTTAGATATTCAGTTCAGTCACTCAGTCCTGTCTGACTCCTTGTGACCCCATGGACTGCAACACGCCAGGCCTCCCTGTACATCATCAACTCCCCTAGTTTACCCAAACTCATGTCCATTGAGTCGGCAATGCCATCCAATCATCTCATCCACTGTCGTCCCCTTCTCTCCTGCCTTCAATCTTTCCCAGCATGAGGGTCTTTTCAAATAAGTCAGCTCTTCGCATCAGGTGGCCAAAGTACATATTTGAATCTTAAAACTTCTTAGATATTCAGTTCAGTCACTCAGTCCTGTCTGACTCCTTGTGACCCCATGGACTGCAACACGCCAGGCCTCCCTGTACATCATCAACTCCCCTAGTTTACCCAAACTCATGTCCATTGAGTCGGCAATGCCATCCAATCATCTCATCCACTGTCGTCCCCTTCTCTCCTGCCTTCAATCTTTCCCAGCATGAGGGTCTTTTCAAATAAGTCAGCTCTTCGCATCAGGTGGCCAAAGTACTGGAGCTTCAGCTTTAGCATCAATTCTTCTAGTGAACACNCAGCAACTTTTCTAAACTATGATGCGTTGGTTTTCTTTCAGTCAGCATCTTCATTTTAAGCTACCTGAAAGAATACTTTGAGTCTTATTCAACATTTATATTTTTTTTACATATTAGAAATGCAATTATGATCAAAATAAATTGGTAAAAGTATCCCTATATTTGAAATTCACAATTTAACTTTTCTAAGTTGTGTTCTGATTCATAATTATCACTGTTATGTATGCCATCAATATTGTACTACATGCTATTAAGAAAACTGACAAATGCAGAGTAAGAAAACGATATTTCTAAAATAAGGAACAATTATTTTATCTCATTGTTTCTTAGATTTTAAACGAAATCACTGGCACATACTTTGAAAGGTGTGGTGTTGGCGCTTTCTAACTTTCTGCAGAAGTTACCAGTATACAGTTCTCCTGTTCCTGCTGTAAATAGTCTTGAAATATCTTGTTCAATGAAATGAAGATATGAGGGTCACTTTCCAGATCCACCACTAGCAGTAACAACTAGACAGGCTTATGCATGAAATTATTCTGTATTTGGACACACCTGTGTCAGAAGCAACCCTTAGCTGCATCATTAGTTTCACTTTCTATGAACTATTGACAGACCCAATCCTCTCTCTTCCCATGAACCCTGCAGACATCTTCTCATCTTTTGTCATCATCTTGAACGGAAATCCCTTTTTTCTTATGCTAACTACTTAATTAATTAGAGAGGCACTGCTATGTCTATGAATTCCTTTCTCTTGAGGGACTGAGACATTTTGTTCAACAAAGCACTTGACTCCACTAATACAAAGACATGTGAAGAGCAAGCTAAATGTGCTCACAGGCAGACAATGGCAATTACTTCTATGTAGAACACTCAATTGAGAAGGAAATGGCAACCCACGCCAATACCCTTACCTGAAAAATCCCATGGACAGAGGAGCCTGGTAGGCTAAAGTCCATGGGATTGCAAAGAGTCAGACATGACTAAGTGACTTTACTGCTAGAATACTCAAAGACTAGCACCATGACAACAAAAAGACACTATTAATCAGACAATGTTATTGTTACAAAGTCCAAACCCATAGTGCTTGCCATATAGAACAAGCCAATAAATTGAGAGACAAGGGTTGGGGCAAGGAATAGTGATTTTATTCTGAAAGTCAACAGACTGAGAAGATGGCTGACTTTTGTCTCACAGAACCATCTTAACTAAGTTAAAATTTAGACTTCTTTTATATTAAAAGAAGAAGAGGCAAGGCTGATTGCTGCAGATTCAGTGGGGGCTAGAACCTGGAGGGTTGTGATTATCCTTTGTTTTTTTAGCAGTCCATGTAGGTCTGGTCATGATGTTCCCCAAAAACCTTCAACAAGACAAATGCTATTTTGTGTCCTACAACTTTTTGTCTCTATATAAATCAAAAACGGTTATAGCTTTAAAGTTCAAGCCTAGGAGGCAGAACATTGCAAAAGAATATATTTCAGACTATAGGCAACATTCTTTTACAAAGAAGCAGAGCCAACATGGCTAAGCACAAGCAACATAGGACCAAGCTTGGAGCTAAAGGAATAGATACAATATGGAGTCAGACTCATTCTTCTTTGGTCTACTATCAGTTCAGGGATGTTAAAGTACAAAAAAAAAAAAAAAAGGTGCATTTTAGAATTAGTAAAATAAAGGATATCTTGTTGACATCTTTCCTTGGCCCATTCTCCCTATACATGAAACCTGCATGAGGCTGTGTCTACTTTGTCCACCACCTTTGAGATAGGCTGGGACTGGGGATCCTTTACTGGAGTGTTTGCACTTGAACCTTGAACAAATCTGCTCTAACAACAGAATACAGACAAACTATAAAGGACTGGAAATAACTTCATGCACGCATGCTCAGTCACGGCAATTATGAACAAAAAATAAAATGCAAAAAGGCCACAAATCAACGGCTATTTTGAGGTACCAGGAGCATAAGCAGGGTATTGCAGCTGACCCCTGCACACAGCACCACCAAGGGGGCAGATAGATCCTCTAAGCCACCCATCTGGCAGAGCAGGCAGACCTGCTAAGCCAACCCTCTGGCCCACCTTTACCCTCAACCCATTGAAGGAACAAGCCTGCTCTCCTTCGAGAGTAAGCAAGGGCACATTTTACTTTTTTCACTTCTTTGTGATACATAATGAGTCCCAAAATCTTGTATTTATCTTCTGGTCTCATCAATTTCTATTGATTATAGAGTCCAAGGACTGTGTTGGTAACACCTTGAACCAGAGGCCTAAGGTAGTGTCTGCTTCATGTTAACTGTTCCACACAAATTTGTTGAACGGATGTATAAATGAGACCACATAGCAGAAAACCTCTACAAACTGCTGCTTTATTTTATGTTGTGAGATTAGTGAAAAGTGTATATTAAAATGAAACCATTTCAGTTTTAGAATTTCTAATCTTCTTATAAAAAACATGTGTTTTAAATGATAAGAGTTTGACATGAAAACCAGTCAAGTCCCCCCCATGTATATACACACACACGTATATATATATAGTTATATACTTTTATTTTATAGTCAAATATTGCCAAATTGTCAAATATTGTATATAATAAAGTGTCATGCACAGGTGCACAGACACACACAAGTTTTGTTTTATTTGACTATAAGATATGTTCTTATCCATGTATATTTAGATATATAGAATAAAATATACTAAGAAAAAAGATATATAATTCTATTCAACTTCATCATAGGACTTCCTTGATGATTCAGTGGTTATGAATCCGTCTTGCTATGTGGAAGACACCAGTTTGAGTCCTGGTTCAGGAAGATCCCTCATTCCATGGAGAAACTAAGCCCATGCACCCACCCTGAGCCCATGCTGTAAAGCCCGCAAGCCACAGCTACTGAGCCCAAGCGCTGTGACTGCTGAAGCCTGCACACCCAGAGCCGGTGCTCCACAACAAGAGAAATTACAGCAATGAGCAGCCTGCACGCTGCAGTGAAGGGCAGCCCCAACTTGCCGCAACCAAGAAATTCCACACGCAGAAACAAAGACCCACCACTTCCCCAAAATAAAATGAATAAATAAATAATCTTAATAAACTTCATGTGTATTTCAATCAAAAATTGGAAATTTAACATTTAATGTTATAAAGTATATTTACCTTCTCAAACTGCCACATCAGTCAGTTCAGTTCAGTTGCTCAGTCATGTCCGACTCTTTGCGACCCCATGAATCGCAGCATGCCAGGCCTCCCTGTCCATCACCAACTCCCAGAGTTCACTCAGACTCACGTCCATCGAGTTTGTGATGCCATCCAGCCATCTCATCCTAGGTCGTCCCCTTCTCCTCCTGCCCCCAATCCCTCCCAGCATCAGAGTCTTTTCCAATGAGTCAACTCTTCGCATGAGGTAGCCAAAGTACTGGAGTTTCACCTTTAGCATCATTCCTTCAAAAGAAATCCCAGGGCTGATTTTCTTCAGAATGGACTGGTTGGATCTCCTTGCAGTCCAAGGGACTCTCAAGAGTCTTCTCCAACACCACAGTTCAAAAGCATCAATTCTTTGGTGCTCAGCCTTCTTCATAGTCCAACTCTCACATCCATACATGACCACAGGAAAAACCATAGCCTTGACTAGACGGACTTTAGTCAGCAAAGTAATGTCTCTGCTTTTGAATATGCTATCTAGGTTGGTCATAACTTTTCCATAGACACCTCTAAATTATGCTCTGCACCACAACTGTCAACAAGTAGAAAAATCTAGTCCTCTCATACAAAGAAATCAAAAACAGTATAAAAAATTGTTTTTTTTCTCAGAAAAGTTTTGTGAATGTTTTGTGAATGCAATACACTGCTTTCTATTTAAAACTCTAATAGTGGTAGGCTTTGTTTAAAAAATTGGCAGTTATAATTTTACAACCTATGAGGACCGGTGATCTTTACAAAAAGATGTGTTTTTTTGTGTGCGTAATGATACATCTTCTCTCACCTTACTGAAGAGAAACAGCAGGGTTTTACTCTGACAATGTCACAGCTGTTTCAAATTCCCTTACTTAGCTCCCAGCTTTTATAGCTGATGCAGCTGTCAGCAGCTATGGCTTTTTCTTTGTTAGGCAGGGATATGTCTAAACTTATAATTAGACCTCAGTTATGAAAATGTAACTAGTTAATCATAGCTTTCATGAGGGCTTTTTGCATTCCAAAAGATTAGAATGGAGTTGAAATGGTGGAACATACCAAAGAAAGCTGGCTTGAATCCTTTTATCATTTATTTTCCAGTTTACACAAACATATGACTCACAATAATAATCTAAACCAATATTCAATATATTTAAATGATATAAAATGTTTGCATCACCTATATCATCACTATTCATACTTGACCCTTTTTTTGTTAAATTTATTTTATGACATCACTGAGATATGGGTAAGCAAAACAATAGCAACGATTTTCCCTCTATAACCATCACAACATTGTCATATGAATGAGCATAATCATATCAATGTACACAAACTATAAGAATAATCAATTTAAATTAAAATTTTAATTTAATATAATAGCTTGTGTTGCTTAAAGATAAATCATTATTTGGTTTTAGAGTATTTTGAGTTAATTAAGTCTCATCTAATGTATGATTTCTCAATTTCCACTTCTTTTCTCTAGTGAATCTTTTGTGACACATTTATCATTGCAGCATGACCTTATACCACTAGTATTTCATTCACTGAAGAATCTTCATTCATGAATTGTCTGATTTTCTTTTTCATGCCACTGCTATTTGAAGTTGCCAACATAATTGTAAGCATGTATCAAAGGATACAAAGATAGC
This sequence comes from Aepyceros melampus, assembly GCA_006408695.1. Taxonomy (NCBI): domain Eukaryota; kingdom Metazoa; phylum Chordata; class Mammalia; order Artiodactyla; family Bovidae; genus Aepyceros; species Aepyceros melampus. The sequence continues at coordinate 52,130 of SJXQ01012063.1, read as the reverse complement.
TGGCGGTATTTGGTGAAAAGATGCTTACTTAAATCATATAAAATACACTCAAGATAGTTCTTAAGTTATTCTCCAAATAAAAATGAATAAAAACATTTGTAGATAGCTTGTGGATGCTGGCAGGGATTGGGGGCAGGAGGAGAAGGGGACGACAGAGGATGAGATGGCTGGATGGCATCACCGACTCGATGCACATGAGTTTGGGTGAACTCCGGGAGTTGGTGATGGACAGGGAGGCCTGGCGTGCTGCGATTCATGGGGTCACAAAAGTTGGACACAACTGAGTGGCTGAATTGAACTGAACTGAACTGTGGGCCCCCAAGAATTTGTTTGTAAGCTACAAGCTTCCTTTTTGCTACTAGTTATCACCACTTGTTCTGCGTTTCTACTTTATGAATAGTCCATTGACAGTTTACCCTCATGCTTCTTTTGTTTAATTTCATGACTGAGGGACTGAACAACAACAGCAGCACTTTTAACTGGAGGATAATTGCTTACAATTTTGTGTTGGTTTGCCATACATCAGTATGAACCAGCCACTGGTACACATGTTCTCTCCCTCCTGAATCTCCCTCCAACCTCCCACCCGATCCCATCCCTCTAAGTTGTCACAGAGCACCGGGTTTGAGCTCCCTCTGTTGTACAACAAATTCTCACTGGCTATCTGTTTTACATATGGTAATGTATATGTTTCAACGCTGCTCTCTCAATTCATCCCACCCTCTCCTTCCCAAACTGTGTCTAGGAGTCTGTTCTCTATGTCTGCATCTCCACTGCTGCCCTACAAATAGGTTCATCAGTACCATCTTTCATATATACATGTATAACACTTATGCTTTTAAAAATTTCTTATTCTCCTGTAATTCCTACCAAACACACAAGATCAATAGGTTATTATGCCACCTAAATCACAGACATTATAGCAAGATCAGAAAAAAGCCAACCATTAATGAAAAAAAAGAGAGCTAAAAAAATCCCATCAAGTAAATAGAATTGAGAGACCAGAAGGAGGATCTCTCATGCTCTTCAAAAGAAGAAATTCTCGTTTCTTGGCACGGACTCAGCCAATTGAAAGCCACAAACTCTAAGTTTATCATAACCCTCTCATCTTCCTTTCTCCCTTTGTAACAGTGTTTGTTCTCATTCTCTTGCTGTGCGACTGTGGGGACTTGCACATGGCTCACCATGGTTGGAGATCTTGAATTGCAATCTTCTCTTGATCCTGAATAAACCCATCTTTGGGTAAGAAATGTCTGGTAGTTTGTTTTAAGTCTGCATCATCCCATCTTCATTTCACAAAACCACACAAGAGCAACCTCACAGCTTCAAGATTCTCTTCTCCTTTGTTCTTCTTCCATGAAAACAATGATTGGTAAACTGGAGTCCAGGGGCCTAATGTGGCCTGCTGTCTGTTTTGAAACTAGTCTTACTGGAGTGCAGCAGTGCTCATTTTTAACCTATTGTCCACATCTTCTTTCCCCCTAAAATGGCAAAGTTGAATAGCTTTAGCAGAGAGCATCTGTTCCTAAAAGTCTAAAGTACTTATATTTTACAGGAAAAGGTTGTCAAATATCCACTAAAGTAACCAATAATTCTCATTTAGTTCTGAACTTGCTTTGGACTTAATCTTTAATCTTCTCAAGAACTTTTAAAATCGATAGTATGTTTATTTTATTTTATATTTAGACTTTTTTTTTTAAGATCGAATCCTTCCTGTTGCTTTTAAACTATCCTCAAATGTGTCCTGTTTAAAAAAAAAAAAAAGGTAAAAACAATCACCAATCAACTAAATCTCAGCTATATATTCCCCTGTAGTTATCATAATCATTTCCTCTCTCTTCATGCCAACATTCTTCAGATTGTCTTTCTGCCTGCAGCCATGTCATCTGTTCCTATTAACTCCTCTGTTCAGTGTAACCTGGGACTAATTTCCAGCCTCTTCACTGAGCACCTGTAAACTGAACCTGAAGGAGTAATTGAGAAAAGAAAGGGACTTTCAGTAATGCATTTGCTTTTGGCATATTTGGAAAATCACTTGAATATCACAGAATAAATTTAGAAAGAAGTTCTGAGAAGAAAATAGATGACAAGGCATTGAAAGAAGCCAAGGTAGTGTAAGTCACTACTTCAGTCACATTCAGAAGAACTGTATACATATATAGTACATGTTATTTATAATACACATAATGTTTATGTCTCATAGATAAAAATACACTCTTAAATAATGAGAGGGTTTCATAGATGTATAATTTCTAACAGTAATCACTTTAGTCAAATTGTCAACAGAGTTTTGAAGTGCATGTGTATGTGTGAGCATGTGTAGAGCAAGAGAGAAAAATATTTAAGCCTCAGTTCAGGACCAATGTAGACTGAGATGAGTGTACCACACTTGAAGTCACTGCAAAGCCATAATGGGTCCATTCTTAAATAACTATCACCCCTTTTTCAAGTGATCCATAAAGACTGGCTGATGATTTGGATAATCTGTACTGAGTCTGGTCCCACTGTGTCTTGCTATTGTGTCTGGTGGCAGGTTTGGTGAGAACTGGCTGTTTGTACTCATTCTTGGCTGATGACTCAACTCTCCTCCTTGTGATCCCTCAGCTGGCTGCTCTGGGCTTGGCCTCAAAGTGAAAGCAGAGGGATCAAGTAGAGAAGGAAAGTGTGAAAAAACTCATGAGACCTAGACTCAGAAGGCTCCCTGTAACTTCTGACATATTCTCTTGATAAAAGCAAATGAATTCTGTCAAGAAGTAGATTCCCCTTTTCATGAAGGTTCCTGCAAATTTATATTTTAAAGAATGTAGAAATAATAGGACAATTTTCAATCAAATAACACAACATGGATTAGGAATTGTATCTATCATTATTATTAACTTATACAGAAAGTGGTTTCTGGTATTGGGCTTCCTATTGATGTTTCAAGAAAACTTAATTCTATTCAAGGCCAGAAAGCTAATAGCCTCAAATTATCTATGATGGAAGTATTTACATCAAAGAAATAATGAAATGTTGCAAATCAAGGCTTTTTATTTGCTTACATTTTATATTGGGTTGTTAAATATTCACCAACATACTACTGGGTTCATCCATTACCAAAACCTTAAACACATGTCATAGTACTTGAGAAATGAGACTCAAAAAATGGAATTGGAGTTTGAAAAAAAAGCTGATTCATGTTGTTGAGAAATTGAAAAAAAAGATGGTAAAACTGAAGTCTCCAGATCCTGATGAAGAGATTTCAAACCTGAAAGAATAATAGTGTGCAGTGACTGTTATTGGTTATTACAAGATAGAGATGAGTACAGATAAGAGTTGGCTAGTTTTGGAACAACGACTGAAAAAAACAAGTTTCCAAAGATGGAAGGTCTTAGAAGACTGGAAATGCCTGTCTTGATCCATTAAACAAGGTGAGATAAAATTGAGAAATTCTTTTAGGATCCAGTAAAATTTGTCTATAGAATAGTGAATTAGCTTTGCAAACTTCAGTTGTGCTAAGAGTAAAGCCCAAGCTCTTTGTCATTAATACCCTTTGTCTTATGTCTCCTTCTTTTTGGTGTGTGTGTGTGTGTGTGTGTGTGTGTATTATTTATTTACTTATTTTCCCCTTTACCTTAACTTCAGTTCTTCCAAGCTGATTTGAGTAAAGTGACCATTTATCAATTCCCAGGTTTTGAACTCTTAATTTTTCTCTTTGGAATGTCACCCTTTAATTCCTAAACTGTTAAAGCATAGTTATTCTGAGAACTGGGCTTCCCCTGTGGCTCAGCCTGTAAAGAATCCACCTAAAACCCACCGGAGACCTGGGTTTTATCCTTGGATTGGGGAGATCCCTTGGAGAAGGGAAAGGCTACCCACTCCAGTATTCTGGCCTGAAGAATCCCCATGGGGAGAGAAGCCTGGTGGGCTGCAGTCCATGGGGTCACAAAGAGTAGGACATGACTGAAAGACTAAGCACAGCACAGCAGCAACATTGATATGAAATATCTCAAATCAGAAGTACATCAAAGATAAAGATATACTAACTTGGTAATCATTTATACATACCCAAATACATGAAAATACATGAAGTGTATATTACATATCTTCAACCAATCTTAAGTAAATATTCACATTTCATTACCATTTTAACAATGAACAGTTTGAATGTATTGAATTTTGAGTTCATATATAATATGTTAATTAAATTTCAATCAATAATAAACAGTAGGTTTTTAATGCATTATCAGTCTGTAACAAATTTTTTCTTCTACATGTATGAATTTGTTATCCTGCTTTACTTAACTGAGCTGAGCAGAGGAGAAAAGTTTTGCAGAAATATAAGTTTGTTGAGTAGCAGTAATTGAGTTGCCTCCATGAATCTTCCACAGCAGATAACAAATCCACTGGAAAGCTGATTCCATAAAGTTAAGCAATGTTTGCTGTGATTTTCATGTAAAATTCTTGCAATGCTAAGCTGCTCCATTTTTACTTTAATTGTGTAATTGTTTCATAATGCATTTGTGCTTCATTTTCAACCAAATGTCAATTCCAAAAACAGTGCTTTGAAATAGCAACCTTAGTGCAAATCTTGTTAGTTTTCAGGCGTTTCTTTGCCACACAAAATTCTAGTTGAAGGAAAAAGAAAAGTGTGACTTCACAAAGGAATGACAGTATTCAGAAAGTATCTATATTTGATTTGTTTGTTTGTTTTGTTTCTTTAGTTACTATACCATGTCTGACTCTTTTGTGACTCCATGAACTGTAGCCTTCCAGGTTTCTCTATCCATGGGATTTCTCAGGGAAGAATACTGGAGCGGGTTGCCATTTCCTTCTCCAGGGGATCTTCCCAACCCAGAGACTGAACCTTCATCTTCTGAATTGGCAGGCAGATCATTTACCACTGGCCGCCAGGGAATTCCTATCTATATTTAATATCATATTTCAAATGATTCTGAGGATGTTTTGATCATTTGGAATTCTGTGGAAATTGAAGACATTTTCAGTCTAGAATGCTGTTGTTATTCCACCAAGAAATACACTACAGCCGCAAAAGAGGAAAAAAATAGTTAATTTGTTAATATTTTTTACAAAAGGATCTGAGAATACAAAAACTTTTTGAACATTTTAAAATTAACATTGAGAAGTTTTTGATCTTTAAAGTTTTTTTTTATTTTAATAATAGAATATGCATATCTTTTTTGGAATCTAATTTAAATTATTCTAATACATGCATAGACACACTCAGCTAAACAAATACACAGACTCCCATAGACACACGAACACGCACAGATATGCATATTGACTTAAATACAAGTTGAAAGTGAAAGTGTTAGTCCCTCAGTCCTGTCTGACTCTTTGTGACCTCATGAACTATAGCCTGCCAGGCTCCTCTGTCCATGGGATTTCCCAGACAAGAATACTGGAGTGGGTTGGCATTTCCTTCTCCAGAGGATCTTCCTGACCCAGGGATACATGTTATATAAACAAAATGAGATGATGGTCTATGCAATGGAAAATGTGAATTTGCACCCAAAATAATTGTGATTGCACAAGTAGACTAAAAACCACTCATTGTTTGCTTAAAAAAAAAGAAAAAGAAAATGTCAGGAAAATTCTTTCATTAATATTTTAAAATTCATGTCTTTACATTTTTCATATGTTGTTGTAATATCTGGTCCGAATTGCCTTCTTCAAATTCCTTGTTTTATTTATGTATCTAACAGTATGAGGTATGAGCATTCACTACATATATATTAATTCATAAGTGTAAATGTAGCATCGTGTTAAATTGATTATAAGCATAAATACAGGATAGGGTCTCTGTAACACAGAAGTTGTTGAAGCACTAAGACGATGCTTCATACTGGCTAGATTTCAGTATCTGTGGAGTTGTGTTTACTTAATACATGGGGCTGAGATCTTATTTAAAATCACTATATATGTAAAAAGCCTTTCAGCCCGAAGCAGAGAGGTTTAACCTGAGACAGTATACTCTGCCAGATTCCATTTGAAGCCTTGTTCACCAAACCATCTGAAGTAATAGGTTGTCTATTTTAAATGGAATGAAACAATACATTATCAAGTATGGAATAATTCTTTGTTAGATGCTAATCTTGGATTTTAAGACATCTGATTCAATCATGTTTAGCAAAGAGTGGAATTACGTAGAAGAGATAAGAAATTTCCCCATAGCAGGGGACACTGATTACAAAGGAAACTTGCACAGACTCAGTTAAAAAAAAAAAAAAAAGACTGCAAATGAAAATTAAAAAATGTAAAACTGAAAAAAGACAGTACTGTAGTCAATTTTGCTTACAGAATAGTTTTTTTTCGGGTTTATTTTTTCAAATAGACTAAAATAGTAGGATGATAATAAACTGCAAAACTCATAGTCTTTCTGTTTATGGAGATACTTTTAAATAAAACTTTGAAACATCAATCAAAGCATAAGGAGATGTAGAACAACAGCTCAGTTTTCATACATAAAGCAGACAAGCATACATATATTCTAGTTATCTAAACACATTTTCAATTATTAGTATAATTATTGGAATAATTTTATTGTATCACTTATGAATTAAATAATAATCATCTGAAAACTATGTTAATTTATAGAAGGCTAAACTTAATTCACAATCTACCTGTATGTTAGCAAATGGAATGTATATATAATCATAAAGATTTTAAGTTTGACATTTTTAATATAAAAGTACTTTAATTCAAAATTTATTTCATCCAGCTAAAAGCAGAGTTGTATTGAGAGGATATACAGAAAAAAAGTCTTACAAAGGAGATCATGAAGATCAGTTTCTGGGTTTTAAGGTGTCAGTCTCCAGATGCTTGACTGGAACAACCAGCTGAGAAACCAAAAGCATCCAAAATATCTGGTTCTTTGGCTGTTGGTAGGCTTCCCTGGTGGCTTAGATGGTAAAGAATCTACCTGCAATGCATGAGACCCATGTTCAGTCCTTGGGTCAGGAAGATCCCCTGGAGTAGGAAATGGCAACTCACTCCAGTATTCCTCCCTGGAGAATTCCATGGACAGAGGAGCCTGGCAGGTTTCCATGGGGTTGCAAAGAGTAGACAAGACTGAGAAGCTAACATCTTCAAACTTTGGCTATAGCTTCCAGGTGTGTGCACATGAAGACTATACTGCATTTATTGGAAATAGAACGATTGATACTGAAGAGTGATCCCTGCTCCAGATGACCTAAAGGTGGCAGAAATAGAGAAGGACCTTTGATTTGTGCTATTGGAACTGTTCTGTCATCATTGGGATAGGATAATACTTCAGAATTCCTTCCCCTGGGGAAAACATTTTGATGAAGAACAGAAAAAAAATTAGAGAAAATAAAATGTCTTTTCTTCTTTTCTTTAATATCATCTCATATGACTCTGACAAAAAAGAATTCTGAGTTTTGGGCATCCTGATTTTTTTTTTTTTTTTCTCTCTCTCTCTTAGAGGATTGCTCATAACCCTTACAAGGGCTTCCCTGGTGGCTTAGATGGTAAGGAATCTGCCTGCAATGCAGGAGACCCAGGTTTGATCCCTGGGTTGCGTTTTGGTTTCGTTTCTCTAAGAATGTTAAGCATCTATTCATGTGCTTCTTGGCCATCTGAATATCTCCTTTGTAGAAATGCCTTTTTAGGTGCCCTGCCTATTTTTTGACTGAGTCATTTTTTTGTTTGTTTGTTTGTTTAGATTGAGCTACATGAGCTCTTTGTAAATGTTGGAGATTAATCCTTGTTGGTAACCTCATTTCCAAATATTTTCTCCCATTTTGTGGGTTGTCTTTTCATTTTGTTTATGGCTTCCTTTGCTGAGCAAAAGCTTTTGAGTTTGATTATGTCCTACTTGTTTATTTTCGTGTTTATTTTCATTGCTATGGGGGGATGTATTAAAAAATTATTGCTGCGATTTATGTCAGAGAGTGTTCTGCCAATTTTTTTTTCCTTTTTTTTTTTTTTTTTATAATAACTGCTCTTACAATAAACCCACTCCAGTGTTCTTGCCTGGCAAATCCCAGGGATAGGGGAGCCTGGTGTGCTGCCATCTATGGGGTCGCACTGAGTCAGACATGACTGAAACGACTTAGCAGCAGCAGCAGCATCTCTTACAATTGATCTTTAATACATTTTGAATTTATTTTTCTCTATGATGTTTTAGAATATTTTAATTTCTTTTATTTTACATGTAGTTGTCCATTTTTCCCAGCATGCTTTAGCAAAGAGATGTCTTTCTTGCGTTGTATAGCCTTGTCTCCTTTGAGATAGATTAATTGACCATAGGTGTGTGAGTTTGTTACTGGGCTTTCTATCCTATTCCATTGATCTATATTCCTGCTTTTGTGACAGCACTGTACTCTCTTGATGATTGTAGCTTTGTTGTACAGTTTGTAGTCAGGAAGCCTGATTCTTCCAGCTCCATTTTTTTTCCCTTAAGATTGGTTTGGATGTTTGAGGTACTTTATATTCCTTAAAGGAGAAGGAAATGGCAACCCACTCCAGTGTTCTTGCCTGGAGAATCCCGAGGACAGGGGAGCCTGGTGGGCTGCCGTCTATGGGGTCGCATAGAGTCGGACACGACTGAAGAACTTAGCAGCAGCAGCAGCAGCATCATACTCCTTAAAAATTTTTAGAGTTTTTTTTTTCTTTCTTTTTTTTTTTTTTTAACCAATTACCATTGGTAATTTGTTAGGGATTGCATTGAATCTGTATATTGCCCATGGGTAGTATGGCCATTTTGGCAATATTGATTTTTCCAATCCAAGAACATGGTGTATCTTTCCATCTGTTTCTGCCATATTTTATTTCTTTCACCAGTGTCTTAATAATTAAAAGAGTACAGTTCTTTTGTCTCCTTAGGTGGGTTTATATATAGATATTTTATTCTTTCTGATGTGATGGTATTGGGGTTGGCCAAAGAGTTCCTTTGGCTTTAAGTAAAAATAAAAGACACATGATTTTCACTAAGAACTTTATTGAACAACATATTCACATAGGGATTGCATTGAATCTGTATATTGCCCATGGGTAGTATGGCCATTTTGGCAATATTGATTTTTCCAATCCAAGAACATGGTGTATCTTTCCATCTGTTTCTGCCATATTTTATTTCTTTCACCAGTGTCTTAATAATTAAAAGAGTACAGTTCTTTTGTCTCCTTAGGTGGGTTTATATATAGATATTTTATTCTTTCTGATGTGATGGTATTGGGGTTGGCCAAAGAGTTCCTTTGGCTTTAAGTAAAAATAAAAGACACATGATTTTCACTAAGAACTTTATTGAACAACATATTCACCGTTTTGTTCCACTACCTTCTGCAGGCTGCAAGGTCATGGTTCTTGATTCTACTATCTGCTCACTGGTGGACTTGTTTGTCTAGGAGGCTTATGAAGGTTTCTTGGTAGACGCCTTCTTGGTACAAGGGTCCGGTTCCTGCCTGATCATGGGTGGAACTGAGAGTTTTCCCAATGGGGCTTATCTCTCTAGCAGTCAGAGCTGTTTTCTCCGGAAGACTTTAAGCCACCTGTCTGCTGCTGGATGGGTCTGTGTTCCTGACCTATTTGTTGTTTGGCCTGAAGTGCTCCAGCATTGGAGCCCACAGGCTTCTGGGTGGGGATAGGACTTGGGGAAGGAATGACAGCCTCCTGGAGGGTTCTGTTCCTTCAGTGAGCCACTGCTGCCTTGCCTTCTCTGCAGACCCTCCAATACTAGCGGGTAAGTTTAGCCCAGGCTCTTATGAAGTTCCCCTTTCTTAGCTGGATCCTGGTGCACACAAGCCCTTGTATGCACCTTCCAAGAGTGGAGCTTCGGTTTACCTCTGTAGAATTCCTGTGATTAAGCTTTACTGGCCTTTAAAGCCAGATTTCCTGGAGGTTCCTCCTCCTGTTGTCAGACCCACAGGCTGTAAATCCTGGCCTGGAGCTCAGGACTTTAACCCTTGGGAGAACATTCATGGTATACTTATTTTCCAGTTTGTGGGTCACTGACTTAGGGAGTACAGGATTTGATTTTGTCATTATTTCACTTCTCTTAGACTTCCCTGGTGGCTCAGACAGTAAAGCATCTGTCTACAATGTGAGAGACCTGGGTTCGATCCCTGGGTCGGGAAGTTCCCTGGAGAAGGAAATGGCAACCCACTCCAGTACTCTTGCCTAGAAAATCCCATGGACGGAGAAGCCTGGTGTCCATGGGGTCGCAAAGAGTTGGACACAACTAAGCAACTTCACTTCACTTCACTTCTCTTACCATCTTTTTGTGGCCTCCTCTTTGTCTCTGGGAGTAAGGTATCTCTCTTGGTAGTTTGCAGCCTTATTTTTTTGTCAGTGGTTGTTCAGCAGTTAATTGTGATTTTAGATTTCTTTCTTTCTTTCTTTCTTTCTTTTGTAAGAAGAGAAGAGATCTTGTCCTTCTATTCAAACTTTTTGCCAGCAAGTCTTAATTGTGAAGCTCCACTTGTGGTTCTGAGCAACTTTGGGCACTAGGTATCTCTCTTGGTAGTTTGCAGCCTTATTTTTTTGTCAGTGGTTGTTCAGCAGTTAATTGTGATTTTAGATTTCTTTCTTTCTTTCTTTCTTTCTTTTGTAAGAAGAGAAGAGATCTTGTCCTTCTATTCAAACTTTTTGCCAGCAAGTCTTAATTGTGAAGCTCCACTTGTGGTTCTGAGCAACTTTGGGCACTGTCTGCATTACCATCTGATTTCAGAGCAGAGCTCCTGTGTCTGCACCAACTGCCATGAACAGATCTTACTTTTCATTGTCTCTCATTACTTCTTTGATTTCTTTTCCTGATTTTGAATCAACGCAAGTGATGAAATGTCAAAAGAATCAAATGTTTTCCATCCAAAGGAGTTCTTGAAATTTCTTCTAATAATCAAGAATCCTCAGTTTTATGTCTTATTCATAGTGACATTGATAGAACATCTCCATGACTTGACTTCACCTCCTGACTCCCAAAGAGAGAATATTAGCAATGCAGTTTTATTTTCATCCAAAGATGTTCCTGACAATGAATAATGTCAACTTCACTGAAAATGATAATACACTTATTTAAACGTAGGAAGTAAAGTGAGTGACAATGATCACCCTTTAATTAAAGTTTAACATCTAGTGACACATTTGATAGGAATCAATACAGCAGAGCAGTCTTTCTTGATTTAGTTATCCCACTTTGCTGCAATTATATTGCATTTATAACCTTGCCTGTTTATACACTGTTAAGATTGTGTAGGAGAGGTTTGCCTGAAATCAAATGAGGATTTTTTTCTTTGCAATTTCCATTTTTAAGACCTTTGCATCAGCACGTGGCTCATAATGCCGTGATCTAGAAGTAATAGTTTTATCATATAAGAAATTCTCTGAGTAAATATTAAGAAACATACTTATAGCTACCTCTGGTAAGGCATAAGTGAATTAAATGAAATGTACTATAATAACCTAGTCAGCAAACTATAATTTAAAACAAAAAGTGAATAATAAATACCTATGATCAAGATGAAACTAGAGAACATATATATTATTCTTGGTTGATAGCTTTATGCCTTTCTATTTTCCATTTAATGAAATCTGAAACATGAAACTACCTTTAAAAATATTCAAGGTAAAACTAGATCTGCATAACCAGTCATGACAAATAGGAAATCTATATGCATTCTTGATCATTCTTTAATTCAAACCACATAAAAATATATTGTGATTAAAACATGCAGAAGAATATTTTTTAAGCTACTGCAAATAAAATAGAAGCAAAATTAATCTAGTGGTTACATATGCTAAATGAACCTGTACATTAAGTCCTAATTAATAGAATGGAATAAGCAAGTTTTAAATCAAAATTTGAATGCTTTTTGTGCAGTAATATGCTAATGGGAAGCATACATCCTTATTTGGTGGCTATATTATGAGAAATTAAGTCCCATTTTTTTCTTTATAGAATTAGTAGTACCCATGATCAGACAAATTTCATTCCAAATCCCTATTTTAGCCATTTAGTTTAATTTACATTAAGACAATGATCAAGACAATCAAATTAGGAAGTCTGTGGATCAGCTATCTCTTGATTGTCTTCTCAGTCAAGGAAATTACAGTGACTTAAAGTAGAGATAAAAGTATCAAAACAAAATTAACCCTGGAATGTCAATCCATTGTCTTATTACAAGGTCTCTATTCAGTTCCGTTCAGTTGCTCAGTCGTGTCTGACTCTATGTGACCCCCATGCACTGCAGCCCACCAGGCCTCCCTGTCCATCACCAAATCCCGTAATTTACTCAAACATTTGTCCATTGAGTTGGTGATGTTATCCAACCATCTCATCCTCAGTAGTCCCCTTCTCCTTCCGCCTTCAATCTTTCACAGAATCAGGGTCTTTTCAAATGAGTCACTTTTTTGCATCAGGTGGCCAAATTATTGGAGTTTCAGCTTCAGCATCAGTCTTCCAATGAATATTCAGGACTGATTTCCTTTACAATGGACTGATTGGATCTCCAAGGGATTCTCAAGAGTCTCCTCCAACACCACAGTTCAAAAGCATCAATTCTTTGACGCTCAGCTTTCTTTATAGTCCAACTCTCACATCCGTACATGACCTAGTGGTAAAACCATAACTTTGACTAGATGGACCTTTGTCGGCAATGTCTGCCTTTTAATAAGGTGTCTAGGTTGGAGAAGACTCTTGAAAGTCCCTTGGACTTCAAGGAGAGCCAACCAGTCCATTCTGAAGGAAATCAGCCCTGGGATTTCTTTGGAAGGAATGATGCTAAAGCTGAAACTCCAGTACTTTAGCCACCTCATGTGAAGAGTTGACTCACTGGAAAAGACTCTGATGCTGGGAGGGATTGGGGGCAGGAGGAGAAGGGGATGAAAGAGGATGAAATGGCTGGATGGCATCACTGACTCAGTGGACATGAGTTTGAGTGAACTCCAGGGGTTGGTGATGGACAGGGAGGCCTGGTGTGCTGCAGTTCATGGGGTTTCAAAGAGTCAGACACGTCCAAGCGGCTGAACTGAACTGAACTAAGTTAGTGATAGCTTTTCTACTAAGGAGCAAGTGTCTTTAAATTTCATGGCTACAGTCACCATCTGCACTGATTTTGGAATCCAAGAAAATAAAGTCTGTCATTCTTTCCACTGTTTCCCCATCTATTGGTCATGAAGTGATGGGTCCAGATGTCATGATTTTAGTTCTCTTAATGTTAAGTTTTAAGCCAACTTTTTCACTCTCCTCTTTCACGTTCATCAAGAGGCTCTTTAATTCTTCACTTTCTGCCATAAGTGTGTTATCATCTTCATATCTGAGGTCATTGATACTTCTCCTGGCAATCTTGATTTCAAATTGTGTTTCCTCCAGCCCAGCATTTCTCATTATGTACTCTGCATATTAGTTAAATAAGCAGGGTGACAATATACACCTTGATGTACTCTTTCCCTATTATTAGGGTTGCTGTTTAAAAATTTCTTCCTTTTTTTAATTTTTTTAAATTTACTCAAATAATATTCTTTTGAAAAGTTTTATTTTAAATAAGTCATCTAAAGCCACATAATATTTAGCTCTGTTAATAAATTTTTAAGAAGCATTGGATTTGCATTATAATTTTCCAATGGACAGAAACTAAACATGTTGACAACATGTTTATTCTGCTAGATAAAGCACAAAGAAAAGTTTACACACATAGCTTCAGAAATAACTTTTTTTAAATGTTTTTAATTTTTTTTCCTAAATATTTCCCCCATTTGGGGGCATTAGAGTGTTTTCTTTCTAATACAATTCTTGATTTGAAAGGAATAAATATTTCACATCCATTTTTCTGAGTTCAGTGACTTTTCCACTCTTCTGGAGACTTTCCAGATTCTGCATGTACCCAGCCCCAAACAACTTTCAAGACAGAAGTTTGGCAGAACTTCAGAATTCAGCATAGAATTTCAGTTACTCTGATTTTTTCTTTTTTGAGTCATCTTTATCTTCTAGTCCATCCAGAACAGAAATGGGTTGACTAGAAGATAGTAGTTCTGCACTAGAGTAAATGGGGAACACACTAGTACAAAACTACTTACAATTTGATAGGTTTTAACAACCCATTTACTTGAAAATCTAGATACATATTCTTCCATTTTATCAATATAAACATGATATTTTGTTTTCATTGTCATGTCTCTTCTGCATTATTTCTTATAGTTTTTAAGTTATTTTACTGCTTTTGCCATTTAAAAATTCCCTGAATTGAATGATTTTAAGGGTTTTGTTGCTGCTTAGTTGCTAAGGCATATTTGACTCTTTTGTGACCCCATGGACTATAGCTGGCAGGCTCCTCTGTCCATGGAATTTTCTAGGCAAGAAAGCCAGAGTCGATTGTCATTTCCTACCTGAGAAATCTTCCCAACCCAGAGATTGAACCTGGGTCTCCTAGATTCTTTATAACTGAGCCACCTGGGAAGCCCCATTTTTGAGAATTACCCACCTGCATACTTATCACTATGATTTGAAAATGTAACTCTTACTTACATGTCAATTTTTATAATTAAAGTTATTGCAAATATATTTTTAGAATTTTCCTAGTGCTATAAATAGATATTCTAACAGACAGATCATATTAATACAATAATTGTTAGTTTACTCATATATAATTTATTTCATTGTGAGCTATTACAAAGTAATATTTTGGGATTTCTCAACTCTGATTGTTCAACATGTTTAGTTTTTAACTAATTCCCCATCATTTATGTTATATTTGCAATATTCTCTAACATATGAAAAAGCCAATCTATGCTTTTTAAGTAACATTTCCAAGGGTTAAAATTTTTAACTTAATTTTCTGCATAAACTTTAAAATGTTTAGTTGAATTCAATAATATATTTGTTTTTTTTTTTATTTTAACTAATTCCCCATCATTTATGTTATATTTGCAATATTCTCTAACATATGAAAAAGCCAATCTATGCTTTTTAAGTAACATTTCCAAGGGTTAAAATTTTTAACTTAATTTTCTGCATAAACTTTAAAATGTTTAGTTGAATTCAATAATTATTTGTTTTTTTTTTTCATACTGCTTTCTTTCTTTCCTTATTTTCTTCTTTCTTTCATTTTTAAGAATGGTGGTTGACTGCCTATAATATTTTACATGCTGATGTAAGCAACTGAGATACAAAGATAAAAAAATAAAAAGCTCCTGCATTCTAGGAGCCTTGAGCCTTATTTCTAATTTTAAAAAAAGGAAGGTCAATTGATGTAGATTATGGAGGGTCTTGAATGCCTGAAGCTTGATTGTCATGAAGGTTACTGAGTATACCAAAAACAAGAGCCTAGTATTTGAAGGCAATGGCACCCCACTCCAGTACTCTTGCCTGGAAAATCCCATGGATGGAGGAGTCTGGTGGGCTGCAGTCTGGGGTCGCTAAGAGTCGGACACGACTGAGCGACTTCACTTTCACTTTTCACTTTCATGCATTGGAGAAGGAAGTGGCAACCCACTCCAATGTTCTTGCCTGGAGAATCCTAGGGACGGGGGAGCCTGGTGGGCTGCCATCTATGGGGTCACACAGAGTCGGACACGATTGAAGTGACTTAGCAGTAGTAGCAGTATTTGAAATCTTTAGTCATTATTAACCCTACTTCACCTGCAAGGACCTGAGTTTGAGAGTCTACCTCAGTCATCCTGATGCTATTTCCCTGTACCCATGCCACCCTCTATGCCAGTTCCCATCATTGAGTTAAATCCCCTGAGCAAAACCAGCCTTAACCAGAGAATGAGCACGTGTGAGCTTCTTCTCTCGGCTTCCCCTGTGGCTCAGCTAGTAAAGAGTCTGCCTGCAGTGTGGGAGACCAAGTTTCGGTCCCTAGGTTAGGAAGATCCCCTAGAGAAGGGAAAGGCTACCCACTCCAGTATTCTGGCCTGGAGGACTCCATGAGTTATATATAGTCCATGAGGTCACAAAGAGTCAACACGACTGAGCGACGTTCACTTCACTTCACTTTGGCTTGAGACGAGTGAAGTGCAGCCTCTTGGAAAGTGTGTCCCAGCTGTGGTTGACTGTACAATAGGTTTGCCTGCTAAAGGACAATTTTGCTTTGTCAGAGCATCCAGCAAGAGATCATAGTGATAATTACCTAAGAGAAGAGCAATGAACTCCACTGGAAAGACATTCCTGAGGTCATGGTGGGCAGGATTAGGAATAACGTTGAGATGGATACAGCTAGAGTCAATGCCTTGCTCTCCTGAAAAGTTATCTCTGCCAAGTACCTGAAATCTCCGCACAGCTCTAACAGGTGGGGCACCCTGAACAGTGTGTTGAGTCAGCCCTATGAGGGTTACAACATTAGCTTCCTTATTCAGTAATGACATCTGTTCAGATGAAAAATTTCCCTCTCACTTCAAAAACCTCAGCTCTCCATAAATACATACATAAGCAATTAGGGGGAAAATACAAAAACAAACGCAAAGCAAAACATAGAACAAGGCATACAAAAGTCTGAGACACTTGATCCACTCAACCCTTGAGATGGTATTATTATACCTATTTAATAGTCAAGCAAACTGATTCTGAGAGATATGGAAGCTAAGAATAACTAGCCTCAGGAAAGCAGCTACTGAGACACTAGAAAGTGAAAATGGCTTTCAGAGACTCAAGAGTTTGCTCAAAACTGTTATGCTAAAGTGCTCTCCCACTTAGCCCAACTCACCAGCTCCGTAATCATAAAAAGAGAAAGACTGGTGAAAGAGCCAAGACAAGTACTAGTGAAGAGTATCGCTAAAGGTCTAAGTGTCAGACAGCACATCTGTGGTTGCCTTTTGTACAAGCGTACTGGGAATTTTCAGTATGAATCTGCTAAAAAGAGGGACCAAGGAATTTTAAAGTAAGTCAAGATACTCAGATGTACATGCTTGTTTGTGCTCACTGCCTTCCAAAGCATTTTATTTTACTGTCCTATCTCAATAAATGTTTAATGAGGTCTAGTACTGTACCAGATGCATTGTATTAAAGTGAAAGTGAAGTCATTCAGTCATGTCCAACTCTTTGCAACCCCATGGACTGTAACCTATCAGGCTCCTCTGTCCATGGGATTTTCCAGCAAGAGTGCTGGAGTGGATTGCCATTTCCTTCTCCAGGGAATATTCCCGACCCAGGAGTGGAACCCAGGTCTCCCGCATTGCAGGCAGACACTTTACCATGAAGTACAGTCTCTACCAGTTTGAGGTGAACATTCTAAATATTTTTAAGGAATTTGCTAAGTTGTGTCTGACTCTTTTGAAAGTCCCTGGACTGTAGCCTGTCAGGCTCCTCTGCTCATGGTATTCATGAGGCAGGATTACTAGAGTGGATTGATATGCCCTCCTCCAGGGGATTTTCCCAATCCAAGAATTAAAACCACTTTTTTAAAAAAAATATAAACTTACTTATTTCAACTGGAGGCTAATTACTTTACAATATTGTATTGGTTTTGCCATACATCAACATGAATCCACCACAGGTGCACATGTGTTCCCCCATCCTGAACCTCCTTCCCAACCTCCCTCCCCATACCATCCCTCTGGGTCATCCCAGTGCACCAGCCCTGAGTGTCCTATATCATGCATTGAACTTGGACTGGTGATTCATTTCACATATGATATTATACATGTTTCAATGCCATTCTCCCAAATCATCCCACTCTCTCCCTTTCCCACAGAGTCCAAAAGACCATTCTATACATCTGTGTCTCTTTTGCTGTCTCACATGCAGGGTTATCATTACCATCTTTCTAAATTCCATATATGCATTAGTATACTGTATTGGTGTTT
Organism: Aepyceros melampus; assembly: GCA_006408695.1. Classification (NCBI taxonomy): domain Eukaryota; kingdom Metazoa; phylum Chordata; class Mammalia; order Artiodactyla; family Bovidae; genus Aepyceros; species Aepyceros melampus. Next base: position 34,373 of record SJXQ01012063.1, on the reverse strand, counting down.
TTCTTTCTGGCTTACTTCACTCTGTATAATCGGCTCCAGCTTCATCCACCTCATTAGAACTGATTCAAATGTATTCTTTTTAATGGTGGAGTAATACTCCATTGTGTATATATACCTCAGCTTTCTTATCCATTCATCTGCTGATGGACATCTAGGTTGCTTCCATGTCCTGGCTATTATAAACAGTGTTGCAATGAACATTGTGGTACATATGTCTCTTTCAATTCTGGTTTCCTCGGTGTGTATGCCCAGCAGTTTTTTATATCTCCTGCAATGACAGGGAGATTCTTTACCACTAGCATCACCAGTGAACCCTATGTTTGGGTTTAGTTAGGCAACTTGTATTTTCAGTTGAGTCATTCAGATTAAGAGAAACTTCATCTGGAACTGAAGTATATTAAAATCGCCTGGACTTTGAACCTCATATTATGATTAGATGAGACTTTGGGGGTTAATTTCCTGCAGAGGGAAATAATTATATTTTCATTTGGGAGAGAAATGAATATTTAAGACTAAGAAAGCAGACTGTCAAATCATGTTTTTCTCCAGTCATCTTCTCCTTCCTCCATAAGACTTTTATTTACTATCTTTGCCATGCCTTATTGTTGAGCTTGTCTCTGTGTGCCTTTTCTTCCCCTCTTTGGTAGATTATACATGTGTTTTAAGTCTTGAATGTGTCTCTGTAGATTGATCCAACTTTTTGTGTCTTAGCCATCAAAAGAGGTTTGCTTTTGTTACCTGAAATTCAGAATATGAAGACATAAGAGGTGGAAGCAAATAAAGTCATTGCCAATTTACAAAGTTGAGAATGAAAGATAAGTGTGACTATAACCATAAAGTCTGTTATTACAAAAATAGCTTTCTTATAGACCATGTTTTTATCTCATATTAGTTTGTAACTTTGTGTGTTTGTTTTAGTTGTAGTTCTCATCCAGATTTATAATTACTTTATTCTTTGTGTATTTCTTATTTTAACTATGATGTCCACTAACCCACCCATTTCAACAAAGACACGGACTATTCCTACTGTGATCCTAAACCCTAGAATAACTATACAGTAGATATGCAAAAGTATTGTTAAAGTAATCATGATTGAAAGAATCTCCTATCTAACAAGGTTGTTTCTCATACACAAATACATATGATGAATATATACATAACTCAAAGAGAACTTCACAGTATGTTAAAACAACTCATGAAAGCTAATCTTGCATTTTATTTCAATTTAGATGTGTTTAAACCTTATTTTCATATGTGGGGTTCAAAGTATTTAATGGCAGTGGCTGTGAATCACATATCTGATATTGTTTGTATTTCCCAAACCTCATGTTTTACAGTTTAATTAGTCTTTTTGTTTTACTTTTAAAATAAAGTTGACTAGTCTCTTCAATACTGGAAGTCTACAAATTTTTTTTATAGGATTTCATTTTTTCTGGTCATGCTGTCTAGTATTTCCACTGGTATGAAAGCAATGCATCTCACTGAAGTGATTATGAACTGACATGAAGAAATATTATATCTATTCGCTGAAGCGTTTTCTTCATGGCTTCACTTGTTTCTTCTTCATCATCCAGTGCCATTCTGAGTCTTTGGGGCTTCCAATCACTCCATTATGGAATTCTAAATACTTCTTTCACTAGGATTTTAGCCCCTGTAGAGAAACAATCTGATAGAATATGGGCTAGTTATGCTTTCCTATGATATAAGGTCACTGTTTATGGACCACATCATGCCCACACAGTAGATTAACTTTTATATTTTATATATTTCCTAGGGGTGGAAATACAATTTTTTCCTCTGGTAAGATTCGGTTAAAGACTTTCAAATTTTCAAGTTAAACTGGTCTTATTCTTATATGAACATATAATAATAGGTATACATTGTGAATAGTAAAATATACCACCATCCCTAAAATTGATATGTTTTTAGAGCTTCTATCTTTGCACATATTTGTTCCTGTGGTCTCAACACATCTATTAGATAGCTCAGTCATGTCCAACTCTGCAACCTCATGGACTGTAGCCTTCCAAGCTCCTTGATTCATGGAATTTCCCAGGCAAGAATACTGGAGTAGATTGCCATTTCCTTTTCCAGGGATCTTTCTGACACAGGGATTAAACCTTCATCTCCTGTGTCTCCTGCATTGGCAGATAGATTACCATGGAGCCACGAGGTAAGCCAATTAGACAGATATAAGTAGCACCATTTCAGAAATAAGAAAATCAAGAATTACAGAATTGGTCAGGATTTTAAAACTATGCAAGATAGATAAATAGATAGATAGAATGAATATATACAAGCTATTATCTAACTTCTGCTGCTGCTAAGTCTCTTCAGTCATGTCCAACTCTGTAGAAATTACAAATGAAAGGCAATTATATTTTTATCTCTACTTTGTGGCACTATTCACATTCTTTACTATAGAAAAATATTCATGGGAATCATTACAATCATCTTTTCTTAACAATAGGACAATAAAAGTTTCATTTTAACTAAGTACAAATATTTTGAACATTTTCTATAATAATTTAACTGAGGCAGAATATTTCTACTCAGTTAAAAAAGCTATCATATGTTTCTCTCTTAGCGAAATTTATTCATCTCTGTTCAGCTGACCATGTATTTGCTTTTTTCTTTTGGTCAATGAAATATGTATGGTGGTAAGAAGCATGATGAACCACCTTGTGGATCACTGATTCTGTTCTCTTACAGATCAATCTCTGTGATCATGGAAGCCTGAATTTATATTGAAGATCTCATCAGTATTGAATTTACAGTAAGGTCCCATCAGCCGCAACCCTTACTGATTTCAGTAAGTTGAAACATTTTAAGCTTGGTCTTATATGGCACAGTGTTATAAAATATTGAAAACTCACTGAATTTTTTATTTATTTAGACTAAATCTAATTAAATGTGTAGCTGTAGGGTCTGGTATTGCCTACATTATGAGAGTCAAATTTTAGGAAAGGGTTATTAAACTCAAGAATGGTAAAAATAGATTTAAAATATATTGATAAATAAACAAGTCATACCTTAAGGCCAATTCCTCATACATGCTAAATGCATTTTCATGAATGTTTTCTGATTTTTTATTTAAAACTTTAGACAGTCTACATACAAATTTTTGTCCAATGAAATGGGAGATTTCTTTGTAAAATTTACTAAACTGAATTTCGCCAAAACAATATTTAAAATTTTCCAAAACACACAAACTCATTTGAAATAAAATATATCCAAAAATATAAAATGTTTAAATGAGAGTCTCAACATCTCTCTTTAGATGGAAATGTTATAAACTTTTATATATATCAGTTCAGTTCAGTCGCGCAGTCGTGTCCGACTCTTTGCGACCCCATGAATCGCAGTACGCCAGGCCTCNTGCATCTGACACAAAATTCTGTTTTTTTTTTTTTCCCTTTTCACCAAAGAATTTCAAAGACTTTTCCAGACATATTTACAGACTTACACAAGTATTTTCAGAGGGTTCATGAAAAGCCATGAAGTCTATCCAGTGCATTATTAGAGAAATCCTGGATGTATTGGTTTTAACTCATTTTTAGTCCTGTCAGGCAATGGTTAATTGTTGGTCTGAAGTTTACAACCAAGCCAAAGATGCTTGGAATAACTCTGGATTTTCATTCTTGCAGTGCTAACATACAGAATATACAAGCTCAAAAAATGAAATAATAATGATCAGTTTTTACTTAGTTTTCAGAATTGTTTACTGGCACTCTTCTGGTTGAGGAATTGCAACTTCACTGGCAAAAATATTCTTGCATATATGCCAGAGGGAGATTGTGAAAAGCATGATGTATAAAGAAGCCTTGCAGAAGGAAATGGAAATCAATTCCACTATTCTGCCTAGGAAATCCCATAAACAGAGGACCCTAGTAGGCTACCGTCTGTGGGGTCACAAGAGTCAGACATGACTTAGCAACTAAATCAGCAGCATCACCACAAAATCTAGAAGAAAGACATGATTTCCCTGAACCAAAGAGGTCTCACTTTCTTCAAATTTGTTTCTTTTTGACAAAGAAGTTACCAGCAGAGTGAAGTCACTAGGAAATTGTGGTTGACATGTTGTGGGATTTCCCAGTACAAATCTTTTTTCCACCCCCTCTGAATTGCTTTATTTCTTTATAGTGTCTCAGTTCAGTTAGTTCAGTCACTCAGTTGTGTCCTACTCTGCGACTCCATGAACCACAGCATGTCAGGCCTCCTTGTCCATCACTAACTTCCAGAGTCTACCCAAACCCATGTCCATTGAGTCAGTGATGCCATCCAACCATCTCATCCTCTGTCGTCTCCTTCTCTTCCTGCCATCAACCTTTCCCAGCATCAGGGTCTTTTCAAATGAGTCAGCTCTTTACATCAGTTGGCCAAAGTATAAATGTAAGTATAGTGGTATAAGAGATTATCAATGAATCTTTTGGTCAATTCTAACTCTAAGTCCACTGATGTAGATTTGATGGGCCAGTATGAACTTTTAAATACCAGAGAGCATGCTCTCTCAAATGTGTTTCCCTAGAAAGGTCTTACAATTTTTAATATTCTTAAGTCCATGCTTATAGTATTATGGATGTTTTCTTATATTTCCAAGATGAGTTAAATTACATAGCAGTACTGCATTAGGATGCATCTATTATTTTCCAGATCTATGTTCCATGATAATGAAATTGTTCAGCCCAGAAATCTTGCTGAGGTACTGAAAAGTAGCAGGGTTGGTTAAAGCCTGGATAAATCTGGTTCCCTTATCCTGAAATCTGGCCTACAATTTAGAGGGGTCAAGTCCTGGAGAAAGCTTCCTCAGAGATCAATGCAAAGAAATAGAGGAAAACAATAGAATGGGAAAGACTAGAGATCTCTTCAAGAAAATTAGATTGTTCAGCCCAGAAATCTTGCTGAGGTACTGAAAAGTAGCAGGGTTGGTTAAAGCCTGGATAAATCTGGTTCCCTTATCCTGAAATCTGGCCTACAATTTAGAGGGGTCAAGTCCTGGAGAAAGCTTCCTCAGAGATCAATGCAAAGAAATAGAGGAAAACAATAGAATGGGAAAGACTAGAGATCTCTTCAAGAAAATTAGAGATACCAAGGGAATATTTCATGCAAAGATGGGCACAATAAAGGACACAAATGGTATGGGCAGACATAACAGAAACAGAAGATATTAAGCAGAGGTGGCAAGAATACACAGAAGATCTATACAAAAAAAGATCTTCATGACTCAAATAATCCTGATGGTATGATCACTCAACTAAAACCAGACATCCTGAAATGCAAATACAAGTGGGTCTTAGGAAGCATCACTATGAACAAAGCGAGTGGAGGTGATGGAATTGCAGTTGAGCTTTTCCAAATCCTGAAAGATAATGCTGTGAAAGTGCTGCACACCATATGCCAGCAAAATTGGAAAACTCAGCAGTGGCCACGGGACTGGAAATGGTCAGTTTTCATTCTAATCCAAAAGAAAGGCAGTGATAAAGAATGCACAGACTACCACACAATTGCACCCATCTCACATGCTAGTAAAGTAATGCTCAAAATCTCCAAGCTAGGCTTCAGCAGTATGTGAACTGTGAATTTCCAGATGTTCAAGCTGGATTTAGAAAAGGCACAGGAACCAGAGATCAAATTACTAACATCCATTGGATAATAAAAAAAAAAAGAGAGAGTTCCAGAAAAACATCTATTTCTGCTTTATTGACTATGCCAAAGCCTTTGACTGTGTGGACCACAACAAACTTTGGTAAATTCTTCAAAAGAAGGGAATACCAGACCACCTGACCTGCCTCTTGAGAAATCTGCATGCAGGTCAGGAAGCAACAGTTAGAACTGAACATGGAACAGCAGACTGCTTCTAAATTGGGAAAGGAGTACATCAATGCTGCATATTGTCACCTTGTTTATTTAACTTATGTCCAAAGTACATCATGAGAAACAGTGGGCTGGATGAAGCACAAGCTGGATTAAAGATTGCTGGGAGAAATATCAATAATCTCACATATGCAGATGACACCACTCTTATGGAGAAGGTGAGGAAAAAATAAAGAGCCTCTTGATGAAAGTGAAAGAGGAGAGTGAAAAAATTGGCTTAAAGCTCAACATTCAGAAAAGTAAGATCATGGCATCTAGTCCCATCAGTTCACTGCAAATAGATGGGGAAAAAGTGGAAACAGCGGCAGACTTTATTTTGGGGGTCTCCAAAATCACTGCAGATGGTGACTGAAGCCACAAAATTAAAAGATGCTTGCTTCTTGGAAGGAAAGTTATGAGCAATCTAGACAGCATATTAAAAAGCAGAGATATTACTTTGCCAACAAAGACCTATCTAGTCAAGGCTATGGTTTTTCCAGTAGTCATGTATGGATGTGAGAGTTGGACTATAAAGACAGCTGAGTGCCAGAGAATTAATGCTTTTCAACTGTGGTGTTGGAGAAGACCCTTGAGCATCCCTTGGATTGCAAGGAGATTCAACCAGTTCATCCTAAACAAAATCATCCCTGAATATTCATTAGAAGGACTGATGCTAAAGCTGAAATTCCAGTACTTTGGCCACCTGATGCAAAGAGCTGAGTCATTGGAAAATACCCTATTGCTGGGAAAGATTGAAGGCAAGAGGAGAGGGAAACGATAGAGGGTGAGATGCATGGATGGCATCACCAACTCAATGGACATTAGTTTGAGTAAACTCCAGGAGTTGTCTATGGACAGGGAATTCTGGCATGCTGCAGTCCACGGGGTCACAAAGTGTTGTAGATGACTGAGTGACTGAACTGAACTGACCTGTTCTGACAGTGAGATATAGAATGAAATGGTCTTTGTCCTTTAGAAAATAAAGCTGCCATTACAAGTTTGTGCAAAATATACTTTGGAGAATCATAGCTCATGAATATCTAGGGAGAGGGGGCACTAAGTAAAGGGGTAGTGAAGGGAAAAATTGTAGTTCCAATGGAAAGATATCAAGAATCTCTCGAGCATCTTTTCATGTGTTTGTTAGCCATTCGTATGTCTTCTTTGGAGAAGTGTCTATTTAGTTCTTTGGCCCATTTTGTCACAGCCATTCTGACTGGTGTGAAATGGTACCTCACTGTGGCCTTGATCTGCATTTCTCTGATAGTGAGTGATGTTGAGCATCTTTTCATGTGTTTGTTAGCCAACCATATGTCTTCCTTGGAAAAATGTCTATTCAGTTCTTTGGCCCATTTTTTGACTGGGTCATTTATTTTTCTGGAATTGAGCTGCATAAGCTGCTTGTATATTTTTGAGATTAGTTGTTTGTCAGTTGTTTCATTTGCTATTATTTTCTCCCATTCAGAAGGCTGTCTTTTCACCTTGCTTATAGTTTCCTTTGTTGTGCAGAAGCTTTTAATTTTAATTAGATCCCATTTGTTTATTTTTGCTTTTATTTCCATTAGCCATTCGTATGTCTTCTTTGGAGAAGTGTCTATTTAGTTCTTTGGCCCATTTTTTGATTGGGTCATTTATTTTTCTGGAGTTGAGCTGCATAAGCTGCTTGTATATTTTTGAGATTAGTTGTTTGTCAGTTGTTTCATTTGTTATTATTTTCTCCCATTCAGAAGGCTGTCTTTTCACCTTGCTTATAGTTTCCTTTGTTGTGCAGAAGCTTTTAATTTTAATTAGATCCCATTTGTTTATTTTTGCTTTTATTTCCAATATTCCGGGAGGTGGATCATAGAGGATCCTGCTGTGATTTATGTCAGAGAGTGTTTTGCCTATGTTCTTCTCTAGGAGTTTTATAGTTTCTTGTCTTAGGTTTAGATCTTTAATCCATTTTGAGTTTATTTGTGTGTATGGTGTTAGAAAGTGATCTAATCTCATTCTTTTTTTTTTTTTTTGTTAGTTTGTTTATTTTCATTGCTGGAAACATACAACCTAGACCACAGTAGTCAAATCAAATTTGGTGGGGAGAAATCCAGTAACAGCCTCTATTCTGACATGTTGGGCATTTTTATGAGTCCAGTTTTATATCTGTAGATCACTCTTGCACTGGGCTAGATGGCAAGGATACTGATTTTCATCTACAGAATAGATCATCATATCTACTTGATTGCTAAAAGCCTATAATATAGAGTTTTCCGATGGGCTTTTACAAGGAACATGGGCATCCTCATTGTTTGAGAGTATCCTGAAGAGATCCATTTCATGTTTACCCCTTCCTTTGGTGGGCAAAATGAGCTCCTATACATCAGTAACTTGTTTATACTCTGTTTTTGTTTATCTATTTTTAAAAGCTATTTATTTAAAGTTTTGACTATGCTCAGTCTTCATTGCTACAAGTGGGTTTTCCTTAGTTGTGGCAAGCAGGAGTTGCTCTCTGAATTGTGGAGTACGGACTTCTCTTTGTGGTGGGTTCTCTTTGTGAAAGAGCTAGTCTCATTCTTTTACAAGTGATTGACCAGTTTCCCCAGCACCACTTGTTAAAGAGATTGTCTTTAATCCACTGTATATTCTTGCCTCCTTTGTCGAAGATAAGCTGTTTATTTTCCCTATGATTTTCCACAGGAAGAAGATTATAAAACATCTTTTACTCAACATGGCCTGAATCTATCTCCGTTTCTTGCAACTGAGGGAAGAAAAGGTCCTACCAGAAGAAAAAGCATCATTTTATGAAATATCTTTTGTTTTCTTTTGGATTTTTAAAATCCCAAACAGAGAAGCTCAAGTGAATAAAAATGGTATTGAAGGGAAATATTTATAATAGGATAATCCTTACTAAAAGAATGCATGCAACTATTACCAGTAGAGTGTTAATAAGAATTGATATTTTTGGCTTAGTAAAAAGAATTGTTTCTAAAATTCCTTTGCTTTCTGTTGCATCCTTGGTTTCTTTCAATATATGAAAATTGCAAAAGTGAGTATGCTTAACTGTAGTTATTTCTTTATGTTTAATATAGTGATCATTTGGTTATTTTTATCCTGGTAAATGTATGGTATGATTATCACAGACAGGATGCAATGAAATGATCTAATTTATTTTGATATGTGCAGAACTAGTACAGACTTAACAAATAGATGATGCTTCAATATTGATATGAATAAATAATTTTATCTACTGGTAAATTTGCTGACACATTTTTATATATTCTCATTTCTATAGTATTTATTTTAAAATGTAGCAAGAGCTACACAAATGGAAAAATATTTATTATCCATTGAAACATGAGTGTAAAGAAATGAAATGGGAAAGGAAACACATACCAGTACATTATTTTTTTCTCACCCATTAGAAAACTTGGCATTCATATACTTATATTTCATACTTATATTTCACTCTCCATAGGAGAATATATACTGTATTTCATGTCTTTCTCCTCCTTGTTAAACAAACAATAGAGTTTATGTCAATCACTTCTTAATTGGAGATTTTTTTAACATGTGTGAGGAATTAGCAAGAGCTACACAAATGGAAAAATATTTATTATCCATTGAAACATGAGTGTAAAGAAATGAAATGGGAAAGGAAACACATACCAGTACATTATTTTTTTCTCACCCATTAGAAAACTTGGCATTCATATACTTATATTTCATACTTATATTTCACTCTCCATAGGAGAATATATACTGTATTTCATGTCTTTCTCCTCCTTGTTAAACAAACAATAGAGTTTATGTCAATCACTTCTTAATTGGAGATTTTTTTAACATGTGTGAGGAATATACAGAGAAGGCACTGGCCTTCTTCACTCCAGTACTCTTGCCTGGAAAATCCCATGAACGGAGGAGCCTGGTAGGCTGCATGGAGTCGCTAAGAGTTGGACACGACTGAGCGACTTCACTTTCACTTTTCACTTTCATGCATTGGAGAAGGAAATGGCAATCCACTCCTGTGTCCTTGCCTAGAGAATCCCAGGGATGGGGGAGCCTGGTGGGCTGCCATCTATGGGGTCGCACAGAGTCAGACGTGACTGAAGCGATTTAGCAGCAACAGCAGCAGCAGCAGCATGAGAAATATATTCATAAATTTAAAAAATCCTCTAGATTAACTACTCTATATGCTTATTTCAAGATGTAATGTAGAAAAAAACAACAAAAAAAATTTTAATGTAATTAATGTCAATAGGTTTAATTTTTTCCCTACTACAAAATTTGAAGAAAATCAAGGAAAATGAGATCATTTTAACTGATGACCTGGAAAAAATACAGTTTGTATGGGAGAAGGGATTGTGTTGATTATTACACATCAGCAATTTTTTTTTTTTTGGTAAGTATTTAGTTTAAAAAGTGTTGACCATTTAAGATATCATAATATAAATGCAACTCTAATTAGCAATAATCTAATTTATTGTTATGCTGATTATATTAGACGAATTCTGTTTTATTCTCTTCTATTCCACTCTTCTATCATTATTTCTAAGCTTAATAAACTTGGTAATATTCTGTCTCAAAATCCAAAAAAAGGTATAAGAAAAAAACAAACAAAAATGGAACAGATAATAAAATTGTTGAAGCTCAGAAGCAATATAAAAAGATTTAAAATAAGATAAAATCACCTTAAAGTTAGAATAGAAGGTCATTAGGTACATAAGACTCTTGAGAGTCTCTTAGACAGCAAGGAGATCAAATCAACCAATTCTAAAGGAAATCAACCTTGAATATTTATTGGAAAAACTGGTGATGAAACTGAAGCTCCAAAACTTTGGCCACCTGATATGAAGAGCCAGTCATTGGAAAAAACCCTGATGCTTGGGAAGATTGAGGGCAGGAGAAGAAGAGGACAATAGAGAATGAGACAGTTGGATGGCATCATCAACTGAGGAAATGGACATGAGTTTGGGCAAACTTGAGGAGATAGTAAAGGATAGAGAACCCTGGCGTACTGCAATCTATGGGGTCACAAAGAGTCAGACACAACTAAGGAACTGAACAACAATGGTACATAAAGATTGCCTGGTAATTACTTATGCTATGGAAATTTTCCATAAGGGTGGTGTCATCTGCATATCTGAAGTTATTGATATTTCTCCAAGAAACCATGATTCCAGCTTGTACTTCTTCCAGCCCAACATTTCTCATGATGTACTCTGCAGATAAGTTAAATAAGCAGGGTGACGATATTCAGCCTTGACGTACTCCTTTTCCTATTTGGAATCAGTCTGTTTGTTGTTCCATGTTCAATTCTAACTGTTGCCTCCTGACCTGCATATAGGTGCCTCAAGAGGCAGGTCAGGTGGTCTGGTATTCCCATCTCTTTCAGAATTTTCCACAGTTTATTGTGATCCACATAGTCAAAAGCTTTGGCATAGTCAATAAAGCAGAAATAGATGTTTTTCTGGAAGTCTCTTGCTTTTTCGACGATCCAGCGGATGTTGGCATTTGATCTCTGGTTCCTCTGCCTTTTCTAAAACCAGCTTAAACATCTGGAAGTTCATGGTTCACGTATTGCTGAAGGCTGGCTTGGAGAATTTTGAGCATTACTTTACTAGTGTGTGAGATGAGTGCAATTGTGCAGTAGTTTGAGCATTCTTTGGCACTGGTCAAACTAAACTAAAAAGCCTCTTGATGAAAGTGAAAGAGGAGAGTGAAAAAATTGGCTTAAAGCTCAACATTCAGAAAACAAAGATGATGGCATCTGGTCCCATTGTTTCCTGGGAAATAGATAAGGAAACTGTGGAAACAGTGTCAGACCTTACTTTTTGGTCCTCCAAAATCACTGGAGAGTGTGACTGCAGCCATGAAATTAAAAACGCTTACTCCTTGGAAGAAAAGTTAGATAGCATGTTGAAAAGCAGAGACATTACTTTGCCAACAAAGATCCATCTAGTCAAGGCTATAGTTTTTCCAGTGGTCATGTATGGATGTGAGAGTTGGACTGTGAAGAAGGCTGCTGCTGCTGCTGCTGCTAAGTCACTTCAGTCGTGTCCGACTCTGTGTGACCCCAGAGATGGCAGCCCACTAGGCTCCTCTGTATCTGGGATTCTCCAGGCAAGAACACTGGAGTGGGTTGCCATTGCCTTCTCCAATGCATGAAAGTGGAAAATGAATGTGAAGTCGCTCAGTCGTGCCCGACTCTTAGCGACCCCATGGACTGCAGCCCACCAGGCTCCTCCGTCCATGGGATTTGCCAGGCAAGAGTACCGGAGTGGGGTGCCATTGCCTTCTCCTGAGCACCGAAGAATTGATGCTTTTGAACTGTGGTGTTGGAGAAGACTCATGAGAGTCCCTTGGACTGCAAGGAGATCCAACCAGTCCATTCTAAAGGAGATCAGCCTTGGGTTTTCTTTGCAGGGGATGATGCTAAAGCTGAAACTCCAGTACTTTGGCCACCTCATGTGAAGAGTTGACTCATTGGAAAAACTCTGATGCTGGGAGGGATTGGGGGCAGGAAGAAAAGGGGACGACAGAGGATGAGATGACTGGATGGCATCACCGACTCGATGGATGTGAGTTTGAGTGAACTCCGGGATTTGGTGATGACCAGGGAGGCCTGGTGTGCTGCAATTCACGGGGTCCCAAAGGGTCAGTCATGACTGAGTGACTGAACTGAACTGATGGAAATTGACTACCCAGTTCCTTTTAAAGCATGTACTTCAAAGTAATGTGAGTGTGAATCTAGTGGCTTTGTATTCTTAATACTAATTTTTCCTATGTTTCTTATATTTTCTCCCCAAGAATGAAGTCAGTACTTAATTGTTGTTGTCATTGCTTAGTCACTCAGTTGTGTCCAACTATTTGTGACCCCATGGAATGCAACATTCCAGGCTTCCCGTCCTTCACTAGCTCCCTGAGTTTGCTCATACTCACGTCTATTGAATTGGTGATACTATCCGACTATCTCATCTTCTGTCGTCCCCTTCTCTTCTTGCCTTCAATCTTTCCAAGCATTAGGTTCTTTTCCAGTGAGTTGGCTCTTCACACCAGTTGCTTAGAGCTTCAGTTTCAGTATCAGTCCTTCCAATGAATATTCAAGGTTGATTTCCTTCAGGATTGACTGGTTTGAACTCATTGCTGTCCAACAGACTCTCAAAAGTCTTCTCCAGCACCACAGTTTGAAAGCAACAATTCTTTAGCATTCAGCCTTCATTATTGTTCAACTCTCACATCTGTACATGACTGCTGGAAAATGAATAGCTTTGACTAGATAGATGTTTGCTGAAAAAGTGATATATCTGCTTTTTAATACTCTATTTAGCTTTTCTTCCAAGGAGCAAACTTCTTTTAATTCTGTGGCTGCAGTTATTGTCCATAGTGATTTTGGAGCCAGAGATAACAGTCTTTCACCATTTCCATTGTTTCCCAATCTATTTCCCAAAAAATGATGGGACCACATGCTATGATCTTAGTTTTTTGAATGCTGAATTTTAAGCCATCTTTTTCACTCTCCTCTTTCACCTTCATCAAGAGGCTCTTTTTAAAAAATTTAAAATCATTTAATTGGAGGCTAATTACTTTACAATATTGTATTGGTTTTGCCATGCACTCTTGGCTCTTTAGTTCCTCTTTGCTTTCTGCCATTATGGTGTTATCTGCATATCTGAGGTAATTGATATTTCTTCTAACAATCTTGATTCTAGCTTGTGCTCCACTCAACATGGCATTTCACATAAAGTACTCTACATATAAGTTAAATAAGCAGGGCGACAATATACAGCTTTGAGGTTCTCCTTTCCCAATTTGGAACCAGTCCATTGTATCATGTCCAGTTGTAACTGTTTATTCTTGACCTGCATGCATGTTTCTCAGGAGGCAGGTAAGCTGGTCTGGTATTCCCATCTCTTTATGAATTTTCCTACTTTTTTTGTGATATACACAGTCAAAGACTTTAGCATAGTCAATGAAGCAGAGATAGACCCCCCCCCCCACTCCCGGAATTTCTTTCTTTTTTTTCTAATGATCCAATGGTTGTTGGTAATTTGGTTCTTCTGTCTTTCCTAAATCCAGCTTATACATCTGGAAGTTCTCAGTTCATGTCCTGTTGAAGCCTAGCTTGAGGGATTTTGAACATTAACTGCTAGCATATGAAATGAGTTCAATTTTGTGGTAGTTTGAATATTCTTTGGCATTGCCCTTCTTTGGGATTGGAATGAAAACTGAACTTTTCCAATCCTATGACCACTGCTGAGTTTTTCAAATTTGCTGACATTTGAGTGCAGCACTTTCACAACATTATCTTTTAGGATTTGAAATAGCTTAGCTGGAATTCCTTCACCTCCACTAGCTTTGGTTATAGTAATGCTTCCTAAGGCCCCTTTGACTTCACACTCCAGAATGTCTGGCTTTGGGTGAGTGATCACAACATCATCATTTTCTGGGTTATTAAGACATTTATATATATATATATATATATATATATATATAGTTTTTCTATGTATTCTTGCCATCTCATCTTAATATCTTCTGCTTCTCTTAGGTCATTACCATTTTTGTCCTTTTTTGTGCCCATCTTTGCATGAAAATTTCCCTTGGTATGTCTAATTTTGTTGAAGAGATCTCTAATCTTTTCCATTCTGTTTTCCTCTATTTTTTTGTATTGTTCACTTAAGAAGGCTTTCAGTGCTTAACAATGTCTGTTTATTGGATTTAAGATACATATACTTAGTGTGCTGGTTAATTTAACTGGCTTTGGGAAAGGAAAAGCCATTATGTATAGTGTTTGCCAATTTTCACCTTGTAAATTCATGCCCTTTTAAAGGATGAACTGAGTAGCTTACAAAGATATGTTTCAGTCTGTATCTCCAGTATCTTGGAAAGTACGTTTTTGGAGAGATGAAGTATTAGTAGATGTAATCGAGTAAAATTGAGGTAATTAGGGGAACCCTATTCAAAAACAATATTCTCAGAAGTGAGATTACTAAGTCTAAAGTTTCATAGATATATAATTTAATGAGACAATGCTAGATGGCTTCCAAAAATTACTTTAAAATTTGGACTCAGGGAGAACATCATATCATGATTGAAATTATGCTGCCACAAGCCTAAGTTTTACTAAAGGTTTGGAGAGAGTGTAATAGAACAAATCTGACTCTGTATTAGATGTGTTTCTTTTCAGTTCAGTTCAGTTGCTTAGTCGTGTCCGACTCTTTGCGACCCCATGAATCACAGCACGCCAGGCCTCCCTGTCCATCACCAACTCCTGGAGTTCACCCAGACCCACGTCCATGGAGTCAGTGAGGCCATCCAGCCATCTCATCCTCTGTCGCCCCCTTCTCCTCCGGCCCCCAATCCCTCCCAGCATCAGGGTCTTTTCCAATGAGTCAACTCTTCACATGAGGTGGCCAAAGTACTGGAGTTTCAGCTTTAGCACCATTCCTTCCAAAGAAATCCCAGGGCTGATCTCCTTCAGAATGGACTGGTTGGATCTCCTTGCAGTCCAAGGGACTCTCAAAAGTCTTCTCCAACACTCCAGTTCAAAAGTATCAATTCTTAAGCGCTCAGCATTCTTCACAGTCCAACTCTCATGTCCATACGTGACCACAGGAAAAACCATAGCCATGACTACATGGACCTTTGTTGGCAAAGTAATATCTCTGCTTTTCAACATGTTATCTAGGTTGGTCATAAGTTTCCTTCCAAGGAATAAGCATCTTTTAATTTCATGGCTGCAGTCACCATCTGCAGTGATTTTGGAGCCCAAAAAAATAAAGTCTGACACTGTGTCCACTGTTTCCCCATCTATTTTTCATAAAGTGATGGGACCAGATGCCATGATCTTCGTTTTCTGAGTGTTGAGCTTTAAGCCAACTTTTTCACTCTCCTCTTTCACTTTCATCAAGAGGCTTTTTAGTTCCTCTTCACTTTCTGCCATAAGGGTGGTGTCATCTGCGTATCTGAGATATTGATCTTTCTCCCGGCAATCTTGATTCCAGCTTGTGTTTCTTCCAGTCCAGCGTTTCTCATGATGTACTCTGCAGATAAGTTAAATAAGCAGGGTGACAATATACAGCCTTGACTTACTCCCTTTCCTATTTGGAACCAGTCTGTTTTTCCATGTCCAGTTCTAACTGTTGCTTCCTGACCTGCATGTAAGTTTCTTTTACTTTAAGCTTATTCTATTGTTTTTGCTTCAAGTTAAAAATGAGTGACAGATTATGAAATGATTTGATGGCATTCCCAACCCAATCAACATGAGACTGAGCAAACTCCAGGAGATAGTGATTGACAGGGAAGCCTGGCATGCTGCTGCTCAAGGGGTAGCAAAGAGTTGGACACACATAGCAACATAGCAACTGAAAACAAGAATGCTGCCTATAGTTCAAAATACACACATAGCCTATTCTTGAGGCTCTGATCCAGGATATAATATGTTCCCATTCATATAGAGATAAATAGTTGCAGAACAGAGAATAACAATTTCTTTTATTAGACATTTATAGGAGCATCTTAACCTGACCTTCCTGCATAGTTGCAAGAACAAAGGTTTCCTACACCAAGAAATTTGCAACAATCAACCACACATTTCCCTCATCTTACCTTTAAAAATACTTTACTGGGGACTTCTCTGGTGGTCCAGAGATTAAACTTCCTCTCCAAATGCAGGCAGCCCAGGTAGATCCCACATGTTACAATGAAGACCTAGCACAGTCAAATAAAACTAAATGTTTCACTGAAACCCTTCAAGGACTTCAGGGTTTGGGGGGCATGAGTCATCTATCTCTTTGTGTGCATGCTTAGTCGCTTAATCATGTCTGACTCTTTGTGACCCCATGGACTATAACACACCTGGCTCCACTGTCCAGGATTCTCTAGGCAATAATACTGGAGTGGATTGCTATTTCTTTCTCTAGAGGATCTTCCTGATCCAGAGATCAAACCTATATCGCCTATGTCTCCTGAATTTGCAGGCAGGTTCTTTACAATAATGCCATCTGTGAAGCCTCTGTCTCCTCACATGGCCCTGCAATAAATCTTTCTCTGCTTCAAACTCTGTTGCTTCGATACTCTTTGACCTCATTGTACACCATCTAGATGAACTTATGTTTGGTAACAAGAAGACTGGAAGGATTCCCTTCCAGGTGTTTTGGAGGAAGATGACTCCGTCAACTTCATCTCAGACTTCTAGCCTCTGAAACTGTGAGGCCACAAATTTATGTTGTTTAAGCCTGTTAGGTTGCATTACTTCATTACCACAGCCTTAGAAAATGAATACACTCTTTCTATCTGATTTCAAACTGCCAACATGGAATCCTGAAAATTTACCAATTAGCTTACTCTCATGACTCAAACCATTATGAGTAGGTTTTAAAACCCTTATAGACCATTACTATTGCCTGTTAATAGCTTTTAAAAATATTTTGTTTCACCTATTTCTCAAATACTTTTTAAAAACATTTATTTTAAAAATGATGAATTATATAGAAAAATGTAAGCAAAGAGCCAGTTCATCAGAAAAGATCCTGATGCTGGGAAGATTGAAGGCAAAAGAGAAGTGGTTGCTGGAGGATAAGATGGTTAGATATCATCACTGACTTGGTGAATTTTTAATTCAATTAGCATATCTTATTGAAATTCATCTTTATACACTTAATAAATAGGTTTTTTAGTTCTTCATTTTCTATTAATTTTATATATCTTTTGAGGTACATTTAATATATAACCTAGTTTATTTCACCTTTTATAGCTCCAGATTTGCTCTGTTAATTAAATACATTATGTCCACAATTCAAAATATGAAAAAGGCTATCATTAATAATTTTAAAACTCCTTATTTGTCACTGTCTGATTGCATTCATCCACCATTAGTAGTAAACACTCCTTTTATTTTTCTCTTTATTTTTTACCAAATATGTATCTATTCTTAAGCTTCATATTGTTTAACTTTGAATGTTGCTAAAATTCATAATGATAAATTCATATTTTCCTTGTTTAACTGGTATTGTCCATTAAATCTTTTATGTGTGCTGTTACACCCAATATTTTATGAATAGAGGGACAATGTTCTTGGTTCAAGTGTTTTTCTTATAAACAAAATTGCTAAGTTTATTCAAATACCTCACGTCTGTGTGCAATGTGAATCTTCACTTTTGCTAGACTAGGGCAAATTGTTACCTACAATTATTGCTTTCCTGCTTCTGTGAAATTCTTGTTCATATTTTTTTTCCAACTGGTAGATTTTCTCTTTAGCTCTCTGTGTTTTTTAAACCATTGTGTCCCATAATTTTTATTTTAAAAATTATATAAAGTTTCCAAATATCTAATTCTCCATTTATTTATTGATTTATCTTGATTTCTTTTCAAGTTATTAATTACATTTAACTTAAATTATTGTTTCTATTTCCTTTACTGTCTTCTTCAGGGGTTACACTATCTCTGGATTTAGTTTGAAATAGCATTTTTGGCATTGGTTCTACTAAACTCCTTATTATTAATTAGATGTTCCCTTTTTAAAATTTACTAATAGCTCCTAGCCTCTCTGTGGTATTTGGATCTGACTGTGGGCATCTCTGTTGGCTTTTAAAGGGAAGGTAATTGACTCACCTTCTGTATATGGTGGGTCCTCATCACTCAGAAGGGGCTTCCCTGGTGGCTCAGTGGTAAAGAAACTGCCTCCCAATGCAGGAAATTGGATTGGATCCCTGGGTCAGGAAAAATCCCCTGAAGAAGGAAATGGCAACCCACCCCAGTATTCTTGCCTGGGAAATCTCATGGACAGAGGCGCTGGCAAGCTACAGTCAATGAGGTCACAAAGGAATAGAACACGACTGAGCAACTAAATAATAGCACTCAGAAAAAAAAAATTTAAAAATCCCATCACTCCAATCTCAATACTCACAACTCACAGATCCCCTTTTTTTCTTGTTGCATTTTAATATTTTCTGCTATTCATTTTTAGAAATTTAAGTCAAATCTCAATTTCTCCATGAAGGCTTTCCTGATTATGCCATCTAGTATAAACCTCTCCCACAAATGTATAATCAAAGTGCATAATCTCTCCTACCTTTTATAGCACACTACATTCTATTCTTATGAATATTTCCAATTTCAATGTCTTATTTTCCAATTTTTAAAAGTTCTTCTCACACTTAAAATTGCATCTCAGAAGTTTTCATTTTCCATCATTTGATGTTGATGGTTCAGTTCAGTTGCTCAGTCATGTCCGACTATTTGCAACCCCATGAAAGGCAGCACGCCAGGCCTTCCTGTCCATCAGCAACTCCTGGAGTTTACTCAAACTCACAAATGAAAAAATAGTGTACAATTTAGGCCAAGCCTATTGAGTTAGTTTCAAAAGAGATATAGTGGAGCTTATTAAAAATTTTAAGAGTTTATCTAATAAAAACCCAGCAGTATCCAATCTAACGGGTAGAAAGGAATTTGGAGAGACTCTACAAAATGAGAGTTTCATAAGCAGAAGGGAACAGGAATAAGTTGTACAAGTCAAAAAGGGGAAGGGTTGTTATTGCAAGTTTGCTTTCTTTTAGAGTATGTCACGGATCTAATAGGTAGGTTACATAACTAGTGCCAACCAGGTTATCCGTGACAGATTAGTTTAAGATTCCATTTCTGAAAGAGCTGAAACTGTCATCAGGTCTGAATCTGGTGATATGAGGGTTAGCATAAGTGACACCATTTTGACCTGTTGTCTTGTTTCCCTCATTTGTGTATGACTTTTGTGACCCCAGGGACTGTAGCCTGCCAGTTTCCTCTGTCCATGGGATTTTCCAGGCAAGAGTACAGGAGTGGGTTACCATTTCCTTCTCCAGGTGATCTTCCTGACCCAGGATCGAATATGGGACTCCCGCACTGCAGGCAGACTCTATCATCTGAGCTACCAGAGAGGCCCTTTTCAACCCTAGAAAGTTATATTTTTGGAGAAAAGTTGCTGCAAGTACTTTTGTTTTCATTTTATTAAATATTTCATTTCTTTCTAACTATAAAGTAAGATCATTACCGAGATGAAAACATTATGAATTCTAACTTTCAATAGGAATTTAAGAAAGAGTTATATAAAAAACAAAATGTACCTGGAAATTAAAGGTAACTGAAAATAACTGGCTTAAATGCACTTCTCCATTTTTTTTCCCTTATTCAACTTGCAGAGTTATTGCTTCATATAGTTAGAAAATTGTAATGTTTTTTGAAGTAACTTTCAAATGGTGATTAATTTTCCTCTTATGCACAATGGTTAAATACAATTTATATTTTACTAAATTGACTTTTAACTTAAAAAAAAAAACCTCCTCAAATGTCAGTATACGATTAAATGATAATTTAACTGAGAAGTGATTGTAAAATAACTAATTATTGGGAGAGATTTCTTTTTTCAAGTTAGTGTCTGTCTTGAAAGTAAGGCTTAGAAAGCAGAAGTGAGGATTTAATATCTTCTTGTATCTTATATAGTGGAAGTGAGAAATAGATTTCAGGGACTAGATCTGATAGACAGAGTGCCTGAGACGAAGGTTCCTGACATTGTACAGGAAACAGGGATCAAGACTACCCCATTGGAAAAGAAATGCAAAAAAGAAAAATGGCTGTCTGAGGAGGCCTTACAAATAGCTGTGAAAAAAAAGAGAAGTGAAAAGCAAAGGAGAAAAGGAAAAATATAAGTATCTGAATATAGATTTCCAAATAAGAGCAAGGATAGATAAGAAAACCTTCCTCAGTGATCACTGCAAAGACATAGAAGAAAACAACAGAATGGGAAAGACTAGAGATCTCTTCAAGAAAATTAGAGATACCAAGGGAACATTTCATGCAAAGATGGGCTTGATAAAGGACAGAAATGGTCTGGACCTAACAGAAGAAGATATTAAGAAGCGGTGGCAAGAATACACAGAAGAACTGTACAAAAAAGTTCTTCATGACCAAGATAATCACGGTGGTATGATCACTCACCTAGAGCCAGACATCCTTGAATGTGAAGTCAATTGGGCCTTAGAAAGCATCACTATGAGCAAAGCTAGTGGAGGTGATGGAATTCCAGTTGAGCTATTTCAAATCCTGGAAGATGATGCTGTGAAAGTGCTGCACTCAATATGCCAGCAAATCTGGAAAACTCAGCAGTGGCCACAGGACTGGAAAAGCTCAGTTTTCATTCCAATTCCAAAGAAAGGCAATGCCAAAGAATGCTCAAACTACCACACAATTGCACTCATCTCACACACTAGTAAAGTAATGCTCAAAATTCTCCAAGCCAGGCTTCAACAATACATGAACCGCGAACTTCCAGATGTTCAAGCTGGTTTTAGAAAAGGCAGAGGAACCAGAGATCAGCATCCACTGGATCATGGAAAAAGCAAGTGAGTTCCAGAAAAACATCTNCACAATTGCACTCATCTCACACACTAGTAAAGTAATGCTCAAAATTCTCCAAGCCAGGCTTCAACAATACATGAACCGCGAACTTCCAGATGTTCAAGCTGGTTTTAGAAAAGGCAGAGGAACCAGAGATCAGCATCCACTGGATCATGGAAAAAGCAAGTGAGTTCCAGAAAAACATCTATTTCTGCTTTATTGACTATGCCAAAGCCTTTGACTGTGTGCATCACAATAAACTGTGGAAAATTCTGGAAGTGTTGGGAATACCAGACCACCTGACCTGCCTCTTGAGATACCTATATGCAGGTCAGGAGGCCACAGTTAAAACTGGACATGGAACAAGAGACTGGTTCCAAATAGGAAAAGGAGTCCGTCAAGGCTGTATATTGTCACCCTGGTTATTTAACTTATCTGCAGAGTATATCATGAGAAATGCTGGGCTGGAAGAAACATAAGTTGGAATCAAGATTGCCAGGAGAAATATCAATAACCTCAGATATGCAGATGACACCACTCTTATGGCAGAAAGTGAAGAGGAACTAAAAAGCCTCTTGATGAAAGTGAAAGAGGAGAGTGAAAAAGTTGGCTTAAAGCTCAACACTCAGAAAACGAAGATCATGGTATCTGGTCACATCATTTCATGGCAAATAAATGCGGAAACAGTGACACAGTGTCAGACTTTATTTTTTTGGGCTCCAAAATCACTGCAGATGGTGACTGCAGCCATGAAATTAAAAAACTCTTACTCCTTGGAAGGAAAGTTATGACCCACCTATATAGCCTATTGAAAAACAGAGATATTACTTTGCCAACAGAGGTTTGTCTAGTCAAGGCTATGGTTTTTCCTGTGGTCATGTATGGATGTGAGAGTTGAACTGTGAAGAAAGCTGAGCGCTGAAGAATTGATGCTTTTGAACTGTGGTGTTGGAGAAGACTCTTGTGGTATTGGAGAGTCCCTTGGACTGCAAGGAGATCCAACCAATCCATTTTGAAGCAGATCAGCCCTGGGATTTCTTTGGAAGGAATGATGCTAAAGCTGAAACTCCAGTACTTTGGCCACCTCATGCAAAGAGTTGACTCATTGGAAAAGACTCTGATGCTAGGAGGAATTAGGGACCAGAGGAGAAGGGGGCGACAGAGGATGAGATGACTGGATGGCATCACCGAGTCAATGGACATGAGTTTGAGTGAACTCCGAGAGTTGATGATCAACAGGGAGGCCTGGCGTGCTGTGATTCATGGGATCACAAATATTCAGACATGACTGAGCGACTGAACGGTGTCTTCTACATTATGTTCTTTTAATCCATTTTTGATTAGGTGAAAAACAAAATACAACTTACAAATAAACATATGAACATATCTTGTAGGAGATGTAAGCATAAAATAAACTCATGTTCTGAAGATGTTAGATAATATAAGTAACTGCTCCATTCATAACTGAGAACCTAGTTTCTCTATTTTGCATTTTTCAGACACTGTGAATCCACATACATCTCCACCATCATAACAAATAAAAGTCTCTCCAGTCTGTTTTTAGCTCTCCTTACAAAACTTTCACTCATTCCTGAATATCTCCTGGAAAGAACTCTGTTGGTCTATGTTATTTATACCTTCTTGCATATTAAAACATATTCTCTTTATTATTATGAGAGAATGGAATTGCATCCTTAAAGACATTGAAATGGGTGATCCCTTTGGCATGGTCGCTACAATAGCATTTAAGCCTAATTAATTCATCACCTTGACAACATTTTAAGGTGCATTGAACGACATGGACAAGTGACCCAGTATTCCAAGTATTGATATTGTACTGTAACTTTGAGAGCAATTCTTGCTTTAGGCAGATTTTAAACAGGCTACTATTTTGCTGAGGAGAGCTGGATTCAGGTCATTAACAAGCACCTTGAAGGCTTGAATGACAAGCACCTTCATGGCTTCAGGAACCTGAGTGATGAGGAGTGCCCTTTCCAATCACATGTGTACTAGGGGAAAAAAAAAAAGAAAGAAAGAGAAAAAACAAAAAGAAAGGCAAGGAGAAAGAGAAATACACATTTTGACATACTGATTTTTGGAAAGACTATGGCTTTTGATTTAAGGAAGATAAATTTTATTGCTTCTACAGAAAACTGCCAAGCTGCAAATCTCTTTTTTGTTCTATTTTTAATTCACTAGACACTTAGAGAACATAATGCAGAATACCTTACACTTTCCCCTCTAAACCTACCTTACCGCATTTCCTCCCCCTTCTCCAGTCTGTTCTCTGCCCAGCGAGTCTGACCTGCATGTACTCTGTTGTCTCCTAGTTTCTGATTGTGTTTGGCCAAAGGGTAAACAAAGCAGGGAATGAAGCCAGGCTGTTTATTGAACCTGTGTTTCCAGTTGCCACTGGCAGGCTGAGGCTCAATCCAAGTTCAAATTGACTCTTACACCTGTCTTTCCCCTTGTAATAATCCCTTCCCTCCAGTATCAGGGGATCTTATGTCTATTATGCCGTGGCAGTCTGGACACATTTTGGAAAAGAATTTCCCCTTACACAAAGTAGTTTAAAACAGAGTGAGTTTATTGAGAACAGAGTAGAGATAATGAGAAGCACTGCAAATGCCGCTGGGCAAATTCTTGACAGACCAGAGAGAGAGCTGAGGCTTTTCCTGGGCTAGAGGTAAATTTATATAGCTTCAAGACAAAGAAATTCCTGCTGGGTAGCATTAGGTGATTGGTTAGGGTACTGTGGTGGATGCATGTTTTCCTGCTAAATTGCTTCAGTTGTGTCCTACTCTATGGGACTGTAGCCCACCAGGCTACTCTGTCCATGAGGATTCTCCAGACAAGAATACTGGAGTGGGTCGCCATGCCCTCCTCCGCAACCTGGGTGGGTACTTTTGCACCATATGGGGTCAGGGAACTAGCCGCTAGAAATCAGAGGGACTTTTGACAGTGGTTACAATGGGGCTCAGTCAGTTCCAGAGGTGACCTTGGTTCTGGGCTCACTTCTGTGGTTTTCATACAAGGCCTCACACCTGTGACTTTGGTATAGGACTCCAAATACAATCATATAAATAGCGCTTAACATGATATAATTCAGTAATTATTTGGGGTATCATATATACATATATAACTAAGACTCTGGTACACATTTTTGGAAATTTCACTATATAATCTTATAATCTCATAACCAAAACATGATATCTATTTAGGTATTGGGATATGCAATATAAAGTATGATTTTCTTTTAGTTACTAAACTGAAGAGATGGAACACAAACACTGAAGTAAAGAGAGATAAATTTTTTTAAAGCAATGAGAAATTCACTTTTGATTCTCTAATTTGTATGCTGCTGAGTCACTTCCGTCGTGTCCGACTCTGTGCAACCCCATAGACAGCAGCCACCAGGTTCCTCCATCCCTGGGATTCTCCAGGCAAGAATACTGCAGTGGGTTGCCATTTCCTTCTCTAATTTGCATGATTTCCTCCTAATCAATAATGTTGTTAGGTGATATTTGAAGTTCAATAGACTGGGCAACTGAACAACAGCACACGTGAAAATCATGTGATATTTGAATGATGTGTAAGCCATTTTCTAATTTAGGAAAAAAAGGATGCTTCTTTTTGCAATACATAAAACACTGGCTGATATTTTGTATATTTTTTAATATATTTGATGATTGGTTGTATGACATGGATATATTACTGTTGGAGAACTTGAGCCATTGATTTTTTTAGATGCATAATAATCCTAAAATATACACATATATTTAATTTATTGAGAATATCTCTGTCATTTAGAGCCTCATGATTTGTGCATTAGTCTCAAGTTTTTTAGGTATTATAAATTATTCCAAATTAGATATGAAAAATGTACCTGGCCCAAAAGTCAACTGAAAATCTATATTAACTAAGTCTACATTTTATGTACATTTAATTCATGGATTTTATACTTTACAAAGCATAAAATTTTATTGTTTATGTTTTACAGCATGGATATTTGAAAGATACCTCTAAGTTGTATGAAAATGACAGCCAACATTCTGAATTTTACTCCACGTTCTCAAGATACACTTTTCAAATATAATTCTTGACATCTCTCACTTGTTATAAATATATGCTGTACATGATTTATAGAGTTAAACATGTAAGCAGAAAGTTTTGCACTTTCTACTTTTAGCACTTTTTGAGAACTTTGTCCTTTGGAAAACTAAATCTACTGGCTATCAAATGTATATAAATAAATACAACAATGTGAAATCTGTGCCAAAAGAGAGGTGAAAGTCTACGGGAATATATGCTAAGAAGCAGTAAATTCACAGTATTAAAATAATGTTTACAGAACAAGACTCCAAAAGTGAACTCAGGAACTGAAGTTTGGCTTACCTGAAACCATTGGTTAATGACTTACAATCTACCAAAAAAAAATAAGTAAAACAAAATAGAAATTATACCCTGTCTCTAACTGAAATAACTCAACTAAGAGGTATTTCACTAGATTTGCACACCCAATAAGTATTGGAAAAAATGGTATGGTAATTTACTTCTGCGTGAACAAAGACTTAAAAGATGAACCAAAATTTCATGCTGAACAGAACAGTGAAGAATAATAAACCACATGAGCAAATACATAGGAGGATGGAACTGTATACTCATTTTGGATGATATCAAGTAAAGTAAATTTTATGAATGTGTGCATTGCAAAGTGAAAGGCAAGGAGAAAGTTAGTAGCTGCTGCTGCTGCTGCTGCTAAGTCGCTTGAGTCGTGTCCGACTCTGTGCGACCCCATAGATGGCAGCCCACCAGGCTCCCCCGTCCCTGGGATTCTCCAGGCAAGAACCCTGGAGTGGGTTGCCATTTCCTTCTCCAATGTATGAAAGTGAAAAGTGAAAGGGAAGTCGCTCAGCCGTGTTCGACTCCTAGCGACCCCATGGACTACAGCCTATCAGGCTCCTCTGTCCATGGGATTTTCCAGGCAAGTGTACTGGAGTGAAGTTAGTATCTAGTACAACAATATAAAGCAAAGTATGATATGTTAAATGTATGTTACGTATTTTGATTATTTATGTCAAAGTATTACTATTAAGATTAAATTGCATAATAGAAAACATTTCCCTTTGATCTTAGTTTGCATTTGCCTAGAGGTAGATCTTGAGACAGGCTTCCCTCGGAGCTCAGCATTAAATAATCTGCCCGAAATGCAGGAGGCCTCAGTTCAAGACCTGCATCAGGAAGATCCCCTGGAGGAGGGCATGACAACCCACTCCAGTACTCTCACCTACAGAATCCTATGGACAGAGAAGCCTGGTGGGCTACAGTCCATAGGGTCCCACAGAGTCAGACACAACTGATGCGACTAAGCAATAGTAGCAACAGTTCTTGAGACAAATATTCAAATGCAAGTAGTTTATTTTGAAGATCATCCCAAGAAACTTCAAAACAATAGAGAAGGCTGATGAAGTAAAAAAGAGGTACAGACAGTCAATAATTATAGGTTATTGGGGAAATTATTCCTGTAAATTCCTGGAGCTTAATCCCACCAGAGAACAATGATAGAAGATTTAGAAAATATGCTTTGGAGTTTTCTCAACCAACAAATAAGAAAAATAGGGATATTTTTCTGTCAATCTTAGGATAAGTCATGCTCAAGAAAAATTTCATTTTCTAGCATTTCTGACCTCTTGCATGCCTACTTAGAAAGCAGAGATCTGCCCCCAAAGGGAGCCTTCAGGCAAAGAAATGCAGATGTTATATTTGGAAATCAGTGCAATGAAACATGAAGGACCAGTAGGTAGCACATGAGCAGTGCTCCACCAGTGCTGATTGGCTGTACCTTTTACTGTGTACATATGTAAGTATTTGCTACACATATACTATTTTAGAAATAGAGCAATCAAGTGCAGACAAAAATAATATGGCAAACAGATATAACTGCAGATATTTTAATATGCTTTCCTAAAATTATCTTATTTTGAAGTTGTTTATTTTTATTTTTTTTCACAACTATCTGAAGATATTTGAGTGAAATCTGTTATGTCTTAACATGTGTACTTCATTTCCTGGTGACTGTAAGTTATATACCAGACAGTTGACCTAAAGTCTTCAGAAAAAGAAAAAAAAAAAAAAATATATATATATATATATATATATACTTTTACAGATATTTTCATGGTCATATTTAGTCTTTTTTTTAACTTTTAATCGAGATTATTTCTCTGCTATATCTCTTTGTAATGAAAATATTTTCACTTATTTCCTAACTTAAAGAGTCAGTCACTACTGAGTGACTGAACAGAGTCATTTTTCATGTGTAATATATTTTAACTTTTTCTTTGTATCTATTCCCTCTGCTTCTAGAGTGCTTATTCTCATATTAGTTCAAACATTCCACATGATAACATTATTGTATGGCTCAGACAGTGAAGAATCTGCCTGCCAATGCAGGAGAAGGAGACATGGATTCAATCCTGCATCTAGGAGATCTCCTGGAAAAGGAAATGGCTACCCACTTCAGTATTCTTGCCTGGAGAATTCCATAGAGAGAGGAGCCTGGTGGGCAATAGTCCATGGAGTCACAAAGAGTCAGACGACTGAGCAACTAACACTTATAAAAATTATACAATATAGACAATGTACTCATTCAGGAAATAGGAGTAATGAGTTGTAAATTATATTTTTTACCTACTTTTGGAAACTTCTAATCAGTTACATTTTTAAGACAATTTTCAGTATGTTTTTCATCGCACTGGAAGTAGACAAAAGCCAAACGATGCTTACTTATATTTTATATGCTGAGTATGTCTTCACTCAAAATTAATCATCATTTAAATATAGTTTTGCAGTTTTCAACATGACACAAGAGGTATATATATGAATTTTCATATATATAAATTTTTCTTTATATGTATGGCTGAGCCCCTTTGCTGTCCACTTGAAGCTGTCACAGCATTGTTAATCAGATATAATCCAACATAAAATCAAAGTTTAATGTGATTTTTTTTCCTAATAAACTCTAATCACAAAGTTTATAAGAATATATGAGTTAATGTTTACTGTTGCAAACAATGGAAATTTACTTAGGTTAACTTGTTTGGAAAAATAATTGGATAGAAAATGTCAATTATTTTATATAATTGAGAGGGAGAATAGAGAGCAAGGATTAGCAAAACTGTACATTATGTTCTTCTATGAGCCATGGATAAAAATTACTCAACAATCCCACTAGGGAGCCTCAGCCATAAATAATGAGCTTCTGTTTTATTTGCTTCATCACTGAATCAAACATCTTAAGATTGAAAATCCCAGGAGAATGAGTCAGATTGGTCTAATGTAAGTCTTTCATCCTTTGTCCAAGTAAAGGCACTAATTCCTTAGAAGAAATCAAGTTAGTCTTTTCAAAATGGATACTGGGTCAGTAATAAATAGAAAATTTCAATTTCATGGAAAACAACTTTGCTACCTCTTCCTAATCTCTTCTGTTTCTGTTAGGTCCTGCAGTTTCTGTCCTTTATCATGCCCATTCTTGCATGAAATACTCCCTTTATATCTCTAACTTTCTTGAAGAGATCTCTAGTCTTTCTCATTCTATTGTTTTCCACTACTTTGCACTGCTCATTTAAGACCTTCTTACCTCCTCTCGCCATTCTTTGGATTTTGCATTCAGGTGGGTGTATGTTTTTCCTTCTCTTTTGCTTTTTGCTTCTCTTTTCAGCTATTTATAAAGTCTCTTCAGACATTTAATTTGTCTTCTTGCACTTTTTTTCCTTTGGGATGGTTTTGGTCACTGCTTCCTGTACAATGTTATGAACCTCCATCCATAGTTCTTCAAGCACTCTTTCTACAAACTCCTGGAGATAGTGAAGGACAGGGAAGCATGGTGTGCTGCAATCTACAGCATTGCAAAGAGTCAGACACTACTGAATAACTGAACAACAAAAACAATACCTGAATGGCCTAGTGAATTTCCCTACTTTCTCCAATCTAACCCTACATTTTGAAATAAGGAGCTCATAATCTGACCACAGTCAGCTACAGTCTAGTTTTTACTGACTGTATAGATCTTATCCATCTTTGGCTGCAAATTACATCAATCTGATTTTGATGTTTACCATATGGTATACTCTGCGTATACTCTATATAGAGAGTCGTCTCTTGGAAAAGAGTGTTGGCTATGACCAGTGTGTTCTCTCGACAAGACTTTGTTAGCCTTTGCCCTCCTTCATTTTGTACTCCAAGACCAAACTTATCAATTATTCCAGGTATCTCTTAAATTCCTACTTTGCATATGATGATGAAAAGGACATCCTTTTTGGTGCTAGTTCTAGATGATCTTGTAGATCTTCATAGAACTGGTCAAATTCAGCTTCTTCAGCATCAGTGGTTGGTGCACAGAGGCTTGGATTACTATAATGTTGAATGGTTTACCTTGGAAGTGAACTGAAATCATTCTGCTGTTTTTAAGATTGAACACAAATACTGCATTTCAGTTTTTTTTTTTTTTTTTTTTACTCAGGGCTACTCCTTTTTTTCTGAGGGATTCTTGCTCACAGTAGTAGATATAATGGTCATCTGAATTAAATTCCCTAATTTCTGCCCATTTTAGTTTACTGATTCTTAAGATTTGATGTTCAATCTTGCCATTTCCTGTCTTACAACACCCAATTCACCTTGATTAATGTACCTAACATTCCAGGTTCCTATGAAGTATTGTTCTTTACAGCCTAAGAGTTTACTTTCATGGCTAGACACATCCATAGATGTGTGTCATTTCCACTTTGGCCCAGTCTCTTCATTTTTTCTGGAGCTATCAGTAATTGTCCTGTGACTAATATTCAGCATATTGGACACCTTTGGACCTGGAGAGGCTCATCTTCCAGTCTCAAATCTTTTTTTTTTTTTTTTAATACTCTTCATACTGTTCTCTAGACTAAAATACTAAAATGGGTTGCCATTTCCTTCTCCTAATAGATCACATTTTGTCAGAACTCTTCGCTATGACCTGTCTGTCTTGGGTGGTCCTGCAAAGCTGGTTCATAGATTCATTGGGTTCTGCCAGTCCCTTAACCATGACAAGGCTGCAATCTAGAGGGGGAAGATATATTACAAAGCATTTTATAATAAATGACACTTAAATTATTTAGACTGATGGACTCTATCTTGGATACTACATCCTTAATAATAGTAATATTGATAGTAGTCACCAGCATTTGATTATTACCTATTGCATGTTATTTATGTCCAACTCTGTACCCCATGTAGAAAATTTTAAAAAAAATAGAAGTTGGAGTTCCAATCTTTTAGCAAAGGTTTTGGTAAATTTTTGAGAGAACAATGGTTAATTTTAGAGAGTTGCTTAAGCCACCATGAAAAGTTGAAAGCAAAATTTTGGCTGAACCCAAGTCCCCTGAATTGCAGGCAGATTCTTTACCATCTGAGCTATTAGGGAAGCCCCTGTACAACAAGCAATATATAATAAATCACTGTTATTCATATTTTCTGAAGGTTGGTTGCTTAATCTATTAAAAATCTAGATTTAGATTAATTCTAACTAAGTCAAATTGAGTCTTGTGTGTGTGTGTGTGTGTGTATGTCCAGGTGCATTTGTATATATGCACCCAGGCAAGCTCTTGTATATTTTGTTAGTCAAAATTTAAAACCTGTTGCAGAGGTAAGAAACAGCAGTACACTTTCTCATGGCTTTCTGTGGGAAATCTCTACTTCAGATTCCTTATCTTAAAAAATAACTTCATTTTTTTTCGTCTTTTATCAAAGGTCATGAGAATTAAAGTCATAAAAATACACACTTATGTATATGTATAGATATAAATATATTGATATAGCTAAAGATATTTCTTAAAGAGCATTGTCATGGACTGTGGCAGTTTTAAAGGACAAACCAGTATTAAATACTATAGAAGCAATAGTTTAGATATTATATACGTATTTATAATGCCAAATATTGTATATGATATCCAAATGAGCATTTCTGTATCTTTAGCATACAGTTTAAAAAAGTGACATATTTATTGCTTACTAGAATAAATGCAGCTCAAAATTTTTTGACAAAATTGAATCCTTTTCCACTCTTAGAGTTAATAACATTTATAAGTTCATCCTATGTCCACAAGAATAATGGTATATGCCATTTTTATAATGATAAATAATAGAAAAAAATCAGTTTTGACTTATTGACCACCCCACTGTGAATAGTTAGGACCGGTACATGGGTAAAAAATTTACCTTGAATTAAGCATGAAGAGAATCCAAGCTAGATAAAAGCAAAGAGAATTAAGAAAGATTCTGATATAAGACAAGTTCAGAATTATGTTCTTCTGTACTCAGTCATCGTCTTGGTAAATTACAGAAGGAAAAAGAGAAGTTCAGCGCAAGTCCAGGATTCCAGGCACAATACCTCAGTATATGTAGGCACAGATACTTAAACTGCAATAGTGCATTATCTAGAAGGGCAGGTATTGCTTTTATATTTGTGCAAATGTGAGTTTGAGCTTCCTGTGGGATGCCTGGATGAAAAACAAAATACTAATAAATAAGGTTAATCAACTTTTTTGGTCATGTTATTGTTCTGTGTCTTCTCATCACTACCACAGCTACAAACATAGAAGGTGAATAGGAAAAAAAAAATATATATATATATATATTTATAATTGACATCTGATAGAGATTAAACAGGATAAAATTACTGAATGACAAGCAGTGCCTGTTAGCATAACCTTTTGGCCTTTGAGTCCAGAAACTAAACTGTTAGTATGGCCAGAAATTTGAATTCTGAAAGAGGATGTGGGCTATAATGGGATATTAGAAAACTTACAGAGGAAAGCAGACCCTGAGAGATAGATATTCCATTCATTTAGAAGAGGCTCAACAGAGAAATCCACTTCCAGAACTGCAGCTGAGAATTGCAAAGCTCCCCTCTACCTTGAGGAGGGTGATGGGCTGTTCTTGGGCACAAAGGCAGGAAGCACAGTGTTTCAGGGATTGACTTTTTCATATCACTTGGGAATGCTAGGAAAGGTCTCCTGATATAAAATATTATTCAAAACAAATTTTGTTGGAGATGACCATAAAATGACAAAGAAAAGATAAAACAAATTCTAATTAATAAATAAATAGCTTTGCAAGAATATGCTTCAAAACAAAAGATGAAAAGAAATAGTCCCCCCAAATCAAGAAATCAGGTAAATTATTTAATTATACAATGAAAATCTAGGGCATGTTAATAAAGACTTTAAAACTTTTTTTTTTTTTTTTGGTGAGATACATAAAGAGATCATAGAATAATAGTTTCCATAAAAGTAAAGAATAAGTTAAGCACTAGGTTAAAGTGTCTGCCTCCAACGCGGGAGACCCAGGTTTGATCCCTGGGTCGGGAAGATCCCCTAGAGAAGGAAATGGCAATCCACTCAGTATTTTTGCCTGGAGAATCCCATGGATGGAGAAGCCTAGTAGATTACAGTCCATGGGGTCGCAAAGAGTCAGACAAGACTGAGCGACTTCACCTCACCTCACCTCATCATAATTAGACAAATACGATTCAAGAAGTAGATATAAAATGTCAAATATTAAAAGAAACTTTATTGAAATAAAAAAAATTCAAAAAAATATGGGCTACATTACCTTGTTTAGTCTTTCCCAAAATATAGTTTTCTTATTCATCAGATGCTGATATTGAGCCACTGAAGGTTAAGTGCCATATTCAACACTATGCAAACAAAGGGAACAAAGGCAGACATCTAACTCAGGTGCCACAAGCCCAGGTAATTTTTGAAGCTTTTACCTTTTAGTGGCATAAAATTAAGTTGGATTTTCAGGACTTGATCTTATACGTGCATTCTTGATATATATTTTTGGAAAATACTGGCAGCAGAGTCTAGAAGATATATGATAAAAAATGAAAATAATTACTCATCTCTGTTCTCATAATACCTCTGCCAAATCACCCTATGCCAAGCTTCCAAAGGGAAATAAGAATCATTTTGCATTTTTTTTCACTCTTCAGAACTTTTGGAGCTTTTCTCTATTCCATCCATGAGGCTAAACCCCAGAGGACAAGGTTGAACAAAATGGACAATCATTTTATGAGCCCAGGAGGAAGAAAGATATTAGTAAAATAAATTTAAAATACAGTTATAATGTGGTAAGTATTGTATGAAACACAAGTTGTAACACAATGAATTAGAGTTAACTTGGGTGACCTCTAGAAGGTTTTATAACAGGAAGTGTTCAATCTTGACACATTTGTGGTGGAAAAAGTAAACAGGGTTTCATAGACAGTATATTAGGAGGTCGAATCAAAATGACATTGATAGTGTCCCCAAGACTTTATTAATAATATAGCAATTGCAGGATATACCCAGCTCCCTCAGCATGGAAAGTAGAGTTATATATGCACGAAGGGAAATAGATGATTAAATTTGTCTTGTCAGGTTAAGTCCAGAAAATATTACCACCTGGTAGTTCAAATAATAGACTAAATTTCTGAGACTGAGGAAAGGAATGATACAGGGGTAAAAGTAGGGACATTAAGAACAAGTATGTGGATGGAGCTTGTTTTGAGTAAGCTAAGTATCATGATTTTTTTTTCTTTATAACAGATTTAAATCATGAGTTCTCAGTAGGGAAGAATGCTATCATTAATGCAAAGGAGTATTCTATTTGTTGTTTTAAATTATTATCCTGTAAAAATAAAAAGTGTTAGAAGTACAACAGTAGCATATTATATTAAACACACACACAGAGAGATATAAACCAATTTAATATAAGTGGACTACAGTAAGCCAATTTGAATAAGCAAGTGAGAGTATGAAATAGTTCCTGTTGATTTTCTTTTGAAAAAAAATACTTCTGGAAAGGAAAATTATTGGTTTTAGTGCAGTGGTCTGATGGTGTCACAGACAGGAAACAGAAAATGCAGAAAGAAAGAAGAGAGCCATATAATTTCATACAGTTGTTATCTTTGGTTAGAAATTTGCAAAGGCGGCTTTTAAGTAAAAGAAAAATGTCCATTAAAGAACAGTGTGAATGATTAGGCATCTAAACAAATCTTTCCTAAAGACATTTCACAGAGATTTAAAAAGATCAAATATTATCTTAGAAAAGATTTCATGAAAAAGTGTTCTTGCCAAATATATTTCCTTTCTCTTTCATTATTGTTC
>SJXQ01012062.1:507958-581063 GCA_006408695.1 Aepyceros melampus | reverse complement strand
TCCCTATCTCTTCCTCTTTTGTTTGGTTTGGTGGGCTTTTATCTTGTTCCTTTATCTGCTGGATATTCCTCTGTTTCTTCATCTTGTTTATATTGCTGAGTTTGGGGTGTCCTTTCTGTATTCTTGCAGTTTGTGGAGTTATCTTTATTGTGGAGTTTCCTCACTATGGGTAGGGCTGTGCAGATGGCTTGTCAAGGTTTCTTGGTTAGGGAAGCTTGTGTCGGTTTTCTGGTGGGTGGAGCTGGATTTCTTCTCTCTGGAGTGCAATGAAGTGTCCAGTAATGAGTTATGAGATGTCTATGGTTTGGGAGTAACTTTGGGCAGCCTGTATATTGGAGCTCAGGGCTGTGTTCCTGTGTTGCTGAAGAATTTGCATGGTATGGCTTGCTCTGGAATTTGTTGGCCCTTGGGTGGTGCTTGGTTTCAGTGTAGTTATGGAGGCGTTTGATGAACTTCTGTCAATTAATGTTCCAAGGAGTCAGGAGCTCTCTGGTGTTCTCAGGGTTTGGACTTAAGCCTCCTGCTTCTGGTTTTCAGTCTTATTTTCACAGTAATCTCAAAACTTCTCCTTCTATACAGCACCATTGATTAAAAACATCTAGGTTAAAGATGCAAAGTTTCTCCACAGTGAGGTACACAACAGAGAGGTTCACAGAGTTACATGGAGAAGAAAAGAGGGAGGAGGGAGTTAGAGGTGACCCAAATGAGATGATGTAGAAAAATAGGAGAGAGCAAGCTAGCCAGTAATCATTTCCTTATGTGCATTCCACAACTGGAATCTCTGGTATGCTCAGAGATGTTCATGGAATTATACAGAGAAGAGAAGAGGGAGGAAGGAGACAGAGGTGGCCAGAAGGATAAAAGGGGGGAATGAAAAGAAGAGAGACAGATCCACTCAGTAATAGTTCCCTAAGTGTTCTCCACCATTTGGAACTCACAGAGATTCACAGAGTTGGGTAGAGAAGAGGGGTTAGTGAGGAGATAAAGGTGACCTGGTGGAGAAAAAGGAGAGTCCAAAGTGGAGAGAGCAGTCAAGCCAGTAATCTCACTCCCAAGTAAAAAGGGGTACTGAAAATTGGGTTCTTAAAGGTACAAGATTGATAACAGATACCAAAAAGCAAAGATTAAAAATCTATAGTAGAGTTTAGAATTTCAAAAATACAATATTAAAGAAAAGAAAAAAGAGAGAGAGAAAAGAAACAAAGTCACAAAAATTATAAAATATAATATAATATATATATATGAAGTTTGCTTTTAAAAAATAGGGTGTTTTTTTTTTTTGCAAGGTAAGTGAAAATTAGGGGAGTAATAGAGGACTTAAAAATTAAAAAAAAATTAAAAAAAGAATGATCATAAAAATAGTAAAAAATATATCTAGGACTTTCTCTGGTGTTGTGGGTATTGTGGGGTCAGTTCATTTTTTGATAGTTCTTTGGTCCCCTTCCTATGTAGTCGGTACTAACGACAGGGTTTTAATCCATTGCACCTGTCACTTCCAAGGTGATTCCCTCTGTTTTAGCTTCTGTTTGCTGTTCTCTTCAGTGTCTGATTTCCACCCTGACACAAAGGGAGTAGTGGTGGACACTTTTTAGGCTCACTTGTTCAGTCATGCTGTGGGGAGGGAGGAACGTTATGAACAAATAACACTGGTGTGTGCTCACAGTGCCTCAGCCATACTGGGCCTGCCCCCATTCACGACACATGTACCCGCCCTGCCCACTCTGCTCAGGCTCTAGGTTGCTCCACAGGGAACCCTTGGAGACCGCCCTGGGCTGCATGCACCTCCCAGGTCTAAGCTGCTCAGGTTCAGGCACTTGGGTAGTCCTCAGAGGTGCAGACTCGGTTGAGCCTACATTTTGTGCCCTTCCCAGGTCTGAGCAGCTCAGGTGATGGGGTGTTTGGCAAGCACGGTCGCTGTGACTTATCACTTCCCTCATCCCTGCTGCTTGATTTTCTGGGTGTAAAACTGATGCACCTTCTCTGGCGGATGTTGACTGTCCAGAACCCTAAGAAGTCTTAGTTAGCAAAGAAGCCTGCTTACAGTTTGTAGATAATGTCTCTCTGAGGCTGCAATTGCCCCCTTCCAGCTCTGGCTACCTGTCACTGGAGGGGGATGGTCTGCAGCTGACTAGCTCTGTTCAGTCCTTTGTTCTGTGCCTGGGCCTGGCGGTGTCTTGGCTTTTTGCGTGTAGTTATCCCACAGTCTGGTTTGCTAGCCCAAGTTAGTTCTCTCAGATTGGGCTTGAGGCATTCAGGCCAGATCCTTATGCTAAGCAATGCAGCCTGAGCCTCCCTGCCCGCCCCTGCTTGCTGGTGGCTGGTGCAGGGGTCTGCGCTGCTTCTCCGCTGGGGAGTTACCCTTGGGCTCGTAATCTGTGGGTTTTAATTATTTATTTATTTCCTCCCTGTTATGTTGCCCTCTGTGCTTCCAAGGTTCACCACAGACTCCGCAGTGAGAGCGTTTCCTGGTGTTTGGAAAATTCTCTCTTTTTAAGACTCCCTTCCCGGGATGGAGCTCCGTCCCTACCTCTTTTGTCTCTTTTTTTGTCTTTTATATTTTTTTCTACCTCATTTCAAAGACAATGAGCTGCTTCTCTGGGTGCCTGATGTTCTCTGCCGGCATTCAGAGGTTGTTTTGTGGAATTTACTCAGAGTTTAAATGTTCTTTTGATGAATTTGTGGGGGAGAAAGTGGTCTCCCCCTCCTATTCCTCCGCCATCTTAGGAGCGCCTCCTCTCTGGGAAATCTTGATTCCAGCTTGTGCTTCACCCAGCCCACCATTTCTCATGATGTACTCAGCATAAAAGTTAAATAAACAGGGGACAATATACAGCCTTGACATACTCCTTTTCCTATTTGGAACTAGTCTGTTGTTCCAAGTCCAGTTCTAACTGTTGCTTCTTGACCTGCATACAGATTTCTCAGGAGGCAAGTCAAGTGTTCTAATATTCCCATTTCTTTAAGAATTTTCCACAGTTTGTTGTGATCCACACAGTCAAAGGCATAGTCAGTAAAGCAGAAGTAGGTGGTTTTTTAGAACTCTTGCTTTTTTGATGATCCAGCAAAGTTGGCAATTTGATCTCTGGTTCCTCTGCCTTTTCTAAATCCAGCTTGAACATTTGGAATTTCACAGTTCACATACTGTTGAAACCTGGCTTGGAGAATTTTGAACATTACTTTTCTAGCATGTGAGATGAGTCCAATTGTGTGGTAGCTTGAGCATTCTTTGGCATTGCCTTTCTTTGGGATTGAAATGTAAACTGACCTTTTCCAGTCCTGTGGCCACTGCTGAGTTTTCCCAATTTCCTGGCATATTGAGTACAGCACTTTCACAGCATCATCTTTTAGGATTTGAAATAGCTCAACTGGAACTCTATCACCTCCACTAATTTTGTTCATAGTGATGCTGTTTTATTGCTTGACTTTTCATGAGTCAGACGTCTAAAAAAACCAATATTGAGTAGAATGAGATAAAAATAGACTTGAAAGTTATATTTAAGTAGTCATATATTTAGATGTGATCAGATATTTTATATTTATATCAAATTATTATAGGTGATTAGATATTTAAATAATTGAAGACATTCATTCATTACACTGAATTTTTTTTTTTTTAAGTACCTATTCTGGTAATAATGCTGAGCCTACAATATGTAATCTTATGTTCATGTAGCTGATAGTAGGCTTGCTCCAAATAATTGTCATCCAGTTTGATACCCACTGGCATGAGGAGAGCACAGGATATTATATGGAGATACCCGAGCTCACTGCCATGTGGAACAAACATCTGGAAATCTGACTAAAATGCTCACTTTCACTTTGGATGTTTTGATGGTATGTAGACATTTCTACTTTCAGTATATTCATCATAGCTGTGCTTTCTTTCCTGTAATCTCTAGAGAATTCTCAAAAGTATGTTGAATTTTGTGTAATGTTAATGATAGTCTTTCTTGCTTATTCAGCATTATATTATAAATGTTTTTTATAAAAGATTATGTTGAAGTGGAGAGCTCTAATGAGGCTCACTAACATCAATTGGAAGATTCATAAAGTTGGAAGGAAAAGAATTAAGTTGATTTTTTGCTAATTGAAATCACAATCTGACAGATTCAGTAAGAACTGAGAACCTTTCAAGAGAGTGCCAAGTTTCTAAGCAGTTTGAGTAAACAAGAATTTCAGGTATGCTAATTTGGAATTGAAATGTACTGCTCTTTAGCTGTGTCAGCCTGTATAATACAATTTCTTCTAATTTGTGTTTAAGAAGAATGTTATTGTAGTTTTTTCAATAATTTTTCTTTAAAATTCCTATGCTTATTGTAATTTTAGAGGCATTTTATAACAACCATCAGAGACGGGAAAATGATGAACGATAAAATTACATAGTAAGACATTACATATTCTGAGTATTTACCCTGTGCTAAGTACTACTTTAGGTGCTCTGGTTCACTAACTTAGTGAATTCTCATGACAGGGCAGAAAAAAGGAAATGTAGATCACATCCCTATTTACAGAAAAGGAAACTGAGACACCGAGTGATTAGTATGTTTTCAATGTCACAGAGCTAATAAATGACTGAGCTAAATAAGGTCTTGCTTCAGAGTATACACTTTCTAAATACACGACCTCTAATTCAGTTCAGTTCAGTTCAGTCACTCAGTCGTGTATGACTCTTTGCGACCCCATGAATCACAGCATGCTAGGCCTCCCTGTCCATTACCAACTTCTGGAGTTCACCCAAACTCATGTGCATCGAGTCGGTGATGCCATCCATCCATCTCATCCTCTGTCATCTCCTTCTACCCCTGCCCCCTTCCCTCCCAGCATCAGACACTTTTCCAATGAGTCAACTCTTCGGATTAGGTGCCAAAGCATTGGAGTTTCAGCTTCAGCATCAGTCCTTCCAATGAACACCCAGGACTGATCTCCTTTAGGATGGACTGGTTGGATCTCCTTGCAGTTCAAGGGTCTCTCAAGAGTCCTCTCCAACACCACAGTTCAAAACCATCAATTCTTCAGTGCTCAGCTTTCTTCACAGTCCAACTCTCACATCCATACATGACCACAGGAAAAACCATAGCCTTGACTAGACGGAACTTTGTTGGCAAAGTAAATCTCTGCTTTTGAATATGCTATCTAGGTTGGCTATAACTTTCCTTCCAAGGAGTAAGGGTTTTTTAATTTCATGGCTGCTATCACCATCTGCAGTGATTTTGGAGCCCCCCAAAATAAAGTCTGACACTGTTTCTACTGTTTCCCCATCTATCTGCCATAAAGTGATGGGACCAGATGTCATGATCTTCGTTTTCTGAATGTTGAGCTTGAAGCCAACTTTTTCACTCTCCTCTTTCACTTTTATCAAGAGGCTTTTGAGTTCCTCTTCACTTTGTGCCATAAGGGTGGTGTCATTTGCATATCTTAGGTTATTGATATTTCTCCCAGCAATCTTGCTTCCAGCTTGTGTTTCTTCCAGTCCAGCATTTCTCATGATGTACTCTGCATGTAAGTTAAATAAGCAGGGTGACATATACAGTCTTGATGTACTCCTTTTGCTATTTGGAACCAGTCTGTTGTTCCATGTCCAGTTCTAACTGTTGCTTCCTTACCTGCATATAGGTTTCTCAAGAGGCAGGTCAGGTGGTCTGGTATTCCCATCTCTTTCAGAATTTTCCACAGTATATTGTGGTCCACACAGTCAAAGGCTTAGTCAATAAAGCAGAAATAGATGTTTTTTGGAACTCTCTTGCTTTTTCTATGATCCAGCAGATGTTGGCAATTTGATCTCTGGTTCTTCTGCCTTTTCTAAAACCAGCTT
Source organism: Aepyceros melampus (assembly GCA_006408695.1). Lineage (NCBI taxonomy): Eukaryota > Metazoa > Chordata > Mammalia > Artiodactyla > Bovidae > Aepyceros > Aepyceros melampus. The sequence goes on along the minus strand of SJXQ01012062.1, from coordinate 575,251 downwards.
GAACATCTGGAAGTTCATGGTTCACATACTGCTGAAGCCTGGCTTGGAGAATTTTTAGCATTACTTTACTAGTGTGTGAGATGAGTGCAATTGTGTGGTAGTTTGAGCATTCTTTGGCATTGCTTTTCTTTGGAATTGGAATGAAAACTGACCTTTTCCAGTCTTGTGGCCACTGCTGAGTTTTTCAAATTTGCTGGCATATTGAAAACTCAGCAGTGGCCTATAATTTGCCTCATATTTCCATTTCCTTAGTCTATTATTTGTGGTTACAACATTATTATTTTTGCTACATTTGACATTCATGCATGTTTGCTAAATCGTTCAGTCATGTTTGACACTTGTGGCCCTATAGACTATAGCCCACCAGGCTCCTCTGTCCGTGGGGCTCTCCCTGCAAGAAACCTGGAGTGGGTTGCCATGCCCTAAAACATTGCAAAGCTGGTACCAACATCAATAAATAGGGAAACAAATTTCAATCAACCTGTGGATAAAAGTAGTAATACGGAATAAATAGGGATATCTAACATTAGTCTGCCAAGTACTTTTACAATGTACTATTTTCCCTTACCTTTATAGCTTTTTAAAATTTCAATAAAGGATTTGATTTTGAAGGCATTAATCATGGTAAGCAGTACACTGCTTTTCTAAGCTATTGTGGTGGCCAGGTGCAAAAAAAAAAAAAAAAAAAAACTTTCACAATTTTGAATTCTCTCTACTCTGATATACACATCTCTTTATTGATATAAAAACAAATTATTATAATTCAATTAATTATAATCATTAACTTGAACTTAAGACTTTTTACAAAATTTCTTATTTTCTCATTTCTAAAGAAAGAAAGAAAGTGAAGTTACACAGTCGTGTCTGACTCTTTGCAACACCATGGACTGTAGCCTACCAGGGTCCTTTGTCCATGTGATTTTCCAGGCAAGAATACTGGAGTGGGTTGCCATTTCCTTCTCCAGGACATCTTCCCAACCCAGGGATCAAAGCCTGGTCTCCCGCACTGTGGGCAGATGCTTTATCATCTGAGCCACCAGGGAAACCCATTTCTAAAGTTATTATCTATTATTATTCATATTTAAAATTGTGTCCTGTATTTCCTATAGTTTACAAAATTCATCTCCTGATTTCTGGTCTATAAAATGAAATTTTAAATAGACTTTGTCTCAAGCACACTATGAGACGTGAATAAAAATAAAATATTGGGGAACAAGACATGAGGAAAGAAATTCCTAGTACTATCAAATTCAGTTATATGAAAATGTACATTTAACTTTTTCCCTATGTTTTGAGCCTAACACCACCCCATTTAATCACTCTTACTAGAGAATGTATATTTACTCCCTATTCCAAATACCTATGTGCTTGTTACTATAAGCAGGTAAAATTGAGTCAAACCTTCAGCTCTGTTCACTTTTGTTAGGCTGTCTTTTTTTACACTAAATCATGTTCAGTACACAGAAGAGTCTAAAAATACAAAGAAAAATCACTTCACATGGCTTTCCCATGTGTCTCCATTCCTCTTCCTAATAATTTAAAAATAATTTTAGGTTTTTATTCTTTCTTCATAGAAAATATCCTAAGTGTAATAAATATATGTCTTATATAAAATTATGTTTTATGTATTTCTATCTAAATTATGCTATATATAAGTATGCTTTATTACCTTCTCTGTGTCTAGCTCCTATCTCTTTATGGATCAGGTCAGTAGGGCCAGCAATACTCAAGGTATCCAAACTAGCAGAAACATATTATCTTCTCTAAAGCTAAAATTTTAGTTCTTACTCTTCTAATTTTATATTTTGTAAAAGTTTTAGTATGACTGAAAGTGAAAGTCGTTCAGTTGTGCCTGACTCTTTGCGACCCCATGGACTATACAGTCCACGGAATTCTCTAGGCTGGAGTGGGTAGCCTTTCCCTTCTCCAGGGGATCTTTCCAACTCAGGGATCAAACTCAGGTCTCCCACATTGCAGGCAGATTCTTTACCTTCTGAACAAGGGAAGCCCAAAAATACTGGAGTGGATAGTCTATCCCTTCTGCAGTCGATCTTCCCAACCCAGGAACCAAAGTGGTGTCTCCTGTGTTGCACGTGGATTCTTTACCAACTGAGCTATCAGGGAAGCCCCTTGGTATGACTATAACATTATAATTTTAAATACTTCATAGGTACTATCACTGAAGTACACAGATAAAATAATGAAACAATAATAATCGCTTCACAAACTGTTGTACAATGTTAGTTTTACAAACTGATCACAAAACTGATGTAAATTCAGTGTTATTACTGTTTATGATTTCAGTTTGATATGAAATACTCAATGTCTGAAAAAAAGTTTTGTAAAAAATATAGCTAAGGCCTCAATAGCCATCTAGTAGAGAAAAAGTAATGAAAAATAAGCAGAATAAAGAGAATTAAAAGTAAAAGAGGGAAGAAAAACAAAGTGGTATATGGTAAGAATGAGAATGGGCCATCGATTTCATTAATTATTGATCACAAGGCCCTTACAACAATGTCTGTTTACTAGAATTGAGATGCCATACTATCTTATTGGTCTTTACTTCTTTGTTAGTTAGTAAGTATTCCATGGAGAAGGCAATGGCACCCCACTCCAGTACTCTTGCCTGGAAAATCCCATGGACAGAGGGGCCTGGTAGGCTGCAGGCCATGGGGTCGCACAGAGTCGGACACGACAGTGACTTCACTTTCACTTTCATGCATTGGAGAAGGAAATGGCAACCCACTCCAGTGTTCTTGCCTGGAGAATCCCAGGGACAGGGAGCCTGGTGGGCTGCCGTCTATGGGGTCGCACAGAGTCGGACACGACTGAAGTGATTTAGCAGCAGCAGCAGCAGCAAGTATTCCATGAGTTATGTTTTCATCTGAACTAAAAGGAGTGGAAATTATTTATACATTCTTCCTTTTGAAATATTATAAAATTTATTATATGGAAAACAATATTTTAAGAGATTAGTAATCAGTTTATTTAAAAAATAGATTCCCTTTCTAGTCATTCTTACAGTCTTATTGCTTAAATTAGGTAGAATTTTCTTTGGTAAGTATAATTAATTAAAGTATTTGGGGAAGAGATTATATATTTGTCATCTTAAAAGTTATGTCACTCATTTTATTCAGGGAAAAATTTCTCTTACTGGGTTAATTCTGTGAAAAGAGTATTATTGACTGTGTGTTAATAAAGATGAATAGAATCTCCAATTTGGGCATACTGTATTTTCTTTTCTTTCTTTTTTTTTTACATTGAATATGATATTTTATTTTATGTTGTTACATTGTCATAGTACATTTTCTACAGTTTTCCATAAAAAATAAGTTCAGTAATTTTCAGAAGAGTGTTCTGTCACCATCATTTATGTCCATATTTAGGTCCTTCAGAGTATTGTTATAGTTACAGTTCCATGAACTAGTCAACTTATAACTATAGTTATAATTCCAAGACTAGTTTCATGAACTAGTCAACTTATATTTCTTCTGTTTCCCTAAATTTTTTATTCATTAAAGTGAATCAGAAATACTATTATTCTTCTATAGTGTGTTCCATGTCAGACTGAACATGAGTTTTACAAAATAGTTGTGTGAGATAAAGAAATATAAGAGGGGCTGGAGGTTAAGTAGCTGGTTAATGCCTTGGCAGATTTTCCTCATTGAGAAGTATCGTTTGATTGTTCTTCTTTTAAGAAAGGAACAATTCTATTTTTATGTTCACTATACAACCCGACATGTCAATGTGGGAGAACCAAAATAAATTTACTATGCTAAATTGACCCATATTCTTAAAGGTAATCATCATGAGAGCTTTTCAACTCCACTAGGGGGCAATTTCATATTAGATATTTGCTATTTCTTACTCTCAGTAAAGAAACCTCTTAGATGTCAGCCTGAAATTATTGACAGACAAAGTAAATTTTGAAGGTGTAAAATCTGATATCTGATATCAGTGTAAGCCTTAACTGTATTTCAGTACTAGGCAGGCTTTTAGAGCCAACGGGGATAGGAAAGCTAGCATTTTAAGAAACTTTCTAGGAGGAGACTGTTTTCTAGAAAGCAGGAAGGAGAAGATAATTTTGTCATGAAGAGAAGGGGACTTAATAAAGGCAAGGCATTCTGAGGGTGGCTGAGTTTATATTACCTTGAACCATGCTTTAATTTTAGAACCTCATATTATGGAGTCAAAAAAAGCCTAAGGGTATTTTTATGGTAACATATTTTCTTATATGTGATGACACTAGTTTTAGTTGTTTGAGTCTAACATTTATGAAACAGTTTTTTGAACAATAACAATACCTCAGCAGGCTCCATGCAATTTTTACAAAGGAAAAGAAAAAGGAGTTTAATGATTTTAAACACTGTTTTGTTATAAATCATGGTACTTTAAAAAAATCCATGAATGTACTCAACCTCCATTTTTATATGCCTGACATTTAGTAACACCAGGACTATGGAGTCTTTCTTATATAGAAACCAGCATCTCAAGACCATTGTTTATTTTGGCTAAGCCTGAAGTAGCAAGTCCCTCTTTAAGATCATAGAATTTCACCACTATTATCAAAAATTTGCCACCAGTTGCCTTCATTTCATGGTGACACAGAATGATAGATAGAATGGTGAAATTGTGATATTCTCCTCTAGATTATATATGTACATAGAGTATTATTTTTAAACATATACAGTACCTATAATTGCATTACATATCATCAAAAAGCTTATAAACAAGCACTTTAAGTTCACTGTAGGTTCAATATGGTTCAATAAACCATAATGTAATTATTAGTAAAAATTAAAAAAAATGAAGACTAAATAAAAATAATTTATGTGAAAGAACTTATAAACAAATGTATTATCGTTAGGCTCCTTGAAGTTAAAGCCATACCAAATTCATCTGTCTATGCCTAGACCCCAAGGCAGGGGCTGGCATATACTACACATTCAAAAGAATTTGCTGCTTTAACACACTGAGGATTTTAGTAGAGAGCTTATCAATTCACTGAGATAATAAACAGTAATGTTTAAAAGCCCAGAATTTGGACTTTTCACAAGGAATGCTTAGATTTGTGGATTGAGTGTAGCATAAGATTGAATAGAAGCATAAAAAAATGTGATAAACATTATACATTTCCTCTGGAATAAGTCAGAATTCTAAATCTGATTTAAGACTTATGAAACACATTTGTACTGCTTGGATGTGGTTAAGAAATAGAGGGATAGAGGGCAATGGTAATGACTTTCTAAGGAAACAGACACACACTAAAGTCTGTCAAGGATCAATCTGTTGTAAAATATATGTGAAGGACAGCCAACTTTTGAAGAATGGGGCACCACTTGTCATTCTTATGTTATTATCCAGGTATTTCCTGAAATTCAATCAGGGCAAATACAGTAGGAATGCATCGCTTGGGTGATCACCAGTGCTACAAGATTTTCAGTCAGTTCAGTTCAGTCACTCACTGTGTCTGACTCTTTGCAACCCAATGAACTATAGCACACCAGGTTTCCCTCTGCATCACCAACTCCTGGAGCTTGCTCAAACTCATGTTCATCGAATCGGTGATGCCATCCACCATCTTGTTCTCTGTTGTCCCCTTCTCCTCCTGCCTTCAATCTTTCCTAGCCTCAGGGTCTTTTTCAGTGAGTCAGTTCTTCCCATCAGGTGGTCAAAGTATAGAGCTTCAGCTTCAACATCAGTCCTTCCAATGAATTTTCAGGACTAACTTCCTTTAGGATGGACTGGTTGGATCTCCTTGTAGTCCAAGGGACTCTCAAGAGTCTTCTCCAACAACACAGTTTAAAAGCATCAATTCTTTAGCACTTAGCTTTCTTTATAATCCAACTCTCACATCCATACTTGACTACTGGAAAAACTATAGCTTTGACAAAACAGACCTTTGTTGGCAAAGTAATGTCTCTGCTTTTTAATATGCTGTCTAGGTTGGTCATAGCTTTTCTTCCAAAGAGCAAGAGTCTTTTAATTTCATGGCTACAGTCACCACCTGCAGTGATTTTGGAGCCCCCTAAAATAAAATTTGTCAGTTTCCATTGTCTCCCATGTATTTGCCATGAAGTGATGGGACCAGATTCCATAATCTTAGTTTTCTGAATGTTGAGTTTTAAGGCAGCTTTTTCACTCTCTTGGGTGATCACCAGTGCTCACAAGATTTTCAGTCAGTTCAGTTCAGTCTCTCACTGTGTCTGACTCTTTGCAACTCAATGAACTACAGCACACCAGGTTTCCCTCTGCATCACCAACTCCTGGAGCTTGCTCAAACTCATGTTTCACTTTCATCAAGAGTTTCTTTATTTCCTTTTCATTTTCTGCTGTAAGGATGGTGTTATCTGCATATCTGAGGTAACTGATATTTCTCCAAGCAATCTTGATTCCTTGTATTTCATCTAGCCCAGGCATTTCATATGATACACTTGATTTTGGTTGACATGAAATCTTTGAATAGTTCTTAAACACATGGAGGTTAAACAAAAAGCAAGAGAAGATTAGGTTAGACATCTCCTGGAGCTTGCTCAAACTCATGTTTCACTTTCATCAAGAGTTTCTTTATTTCCTTTTCATTTTCTGCTGTAAGGATGGTGTTATCTGCATATCTGAGGTAACTGATATTTCTCCAAGCAATCTTGATTCCTTGTATTTCATCTAGCCCAGGCATTTCATATGATACACTTGATTTTGGTTGACATGAAATCTTTGAATAGTTCTTAAACACATGGAGGTTAAACAAAAAGCAAGAGAAGATTAGGTTAGACATTGGTTTCAGATTAAACAAATAGAAATGTTAATTACAATCAGATATCATATAAAGAAATAATACTACACATATTGAGGGATAATACCTGTTGTAAATCAATCACTTTAGCTACTCCATTGGTGCTCTAAAGGGGATAATCACAATTTTACCATCCATGCTGAAATTAAAAGATGCTTACTCCTTAGAAGAAAAGTTATGACCAACCTAGATAGCATATTCAAAAGCAGAGACATTACATTGCCAACTAAGGTCCGTCTAGTCAAGGCTATAGTTTTTCCTGTGGTCATGTATGGATGTGAGAGCTGGACTGTGAAGAAGGCTGAGCACCGAAGAATTGATGCTTTCAAACTGTGGTGTTGGAGAAGACTCTTGAGAGTCCCTAGGACTGCAAAGAGATCCAACCAGTCCAATCTGAAGGAGATCAGCCCTGGGATTTCTTTGGAAGGAATGATGCTAAGGCTGAAACTCCAGTACTTTGGCCACCTCATGAGAAGAGTTGACTCATTAGAAAAGACTCTGATGTTGGGAGAGATTGGGGGCAGGAGAAGACGGGGACGACAGAGGATGAGATGGCATCACTGACTCAATGGACGTGAGTCTGAGTGAACTCCAGGAGTTGGTGATGGACAGGGAGGCCTGGCATGCTGTGGTTCATGGGATCGCAAAGAGTCGGACACGACTGAGTGACTGAACTGAACTGAACTGATAATTAGAATTTGGTAGAGTGCTTTCTCATAGTTATTTTCATTTTCATTTAGATTTAGCAGGTTCCCTCCTTGCCACCCCCCATGACAAAAATAACAATAATTTACATATTAGTTTGGGATCAATTTGGCCTCATGAATTTATCTGGGCCAGATGTATTGATTTAGTTTGTTTTACCTCATGAGAAGAGTTGACTCATTAGAAAAGACTCTGATGTTGGGAGAGATTGGGGGCAGGAGAAGACGGGGACGACAGAGGATGAGATGGCATCACTGACTCAATGGACGTGAGTCTGAGTGAACTCCAGGAGTTGGTGATGGACAGGGAGGCCTGGCATGCTGTGGTTCATGGGATCGCAAAGAGTCGGACACGACTGAGTGACTGAACTGAACTGAACTGATAATTAGAATTTGGTAGAGTGCTTTCTCATAGTTATTTTCATTTTCATTTAGATTTAGCAGGTTCCCTCCTTGCCACCCCCCATGACAAAAATAACAATAATTTACATATTAGTTTGGGATCAATTTGGCCTCATGAATTTATCTGGGCCAGATGTATTGATTTAGTTTGTTTCTTTAAGACTTTCTTTTTTAAATAGGAGTTTTAGGCTCACAGTAAAATTGAGAGAAAGTTACAGAGATTTCCCTTACACTCCCTCCCCTTACACAATCATAGCTTGCCTCATTATCAACATCTACATCAGAGTAATACATTTGTTAGAATTAATGAATTTACAGTGACACATTATAACCTCCTAAAGTCCATAGTTTACATTAGGCTTCTCTCTTTTCCAGATTAGTTTTTAATGAATCATTTAATAATAGTACCTGTATACAACACCTAATTTTTTTAAGTTGTTAAGAATTCTGATGGTGAATAAGAGACGGCAGAGTCGAATGATGGAGAAACAGGAGAAATAAAAGGCTAATAGGTAAACCAATTAAGGACAGCTACAATGGAAGCGTGGATCTAGGAGTGCCCCCAAATCAAAGTCTACATATCAAGAGAGGTCAAAATGTATCTCTGGGGAAAAGCTCCATAAGTTTGTGTATTATGAAAACTTTTATAGTTAACTGATGGAATTAAAACATAAAATATTTCTCATAGAGTCTGAGAAAAAGAAAAGTGAACATTAGTGTACGTCATAGATACTTTTTGTGGTAATTATAAATCTTATGAGGAAAACTGTTTGAGGGAACAAAATGAGAATTAAAGAGGGTTAAAATTTCATATAGTGTTTTGAAGGAAGAATTTTTGAGATGATATATAAGCATGTACCTGAATGATGAGAAAAGTCAAGGGAAGACTTTTCCAGACAGAAGGACAGAGAAAGATAGTAACTCTCAAAATATAGGCAAGTTGGTATGTCTGAGGAACAGGAAGCAAACAAGTAGGAGAATAGTTCTCTGCTCAAGGTCAGGAGTAGTAGGAGATGAATGCTGATGGTTCTGTGCTTCAAAATAATGCCTTTCTCAAGAGACATGATCAAGAAGAATACTGGCATTGGGTGGAAGGGAGAGGCTTATAAGTGTAAACAATTAACATTTATACTGAGTGTTTATATTGGGGCTTCCCTCATAGCTCAATTGGTAAAGAATCTGCCTGCAGTGCAGGAGACCTGGGTTTGATTCCTGGGTTAGAAAGATCCCTTGGAGAAGGAGATGGCAACCCACTCCAGTATTCTTGCCTGGAGAATCCCATGGACAGAGGGGCCTGGCAGGCTACAGTCCATGAGGTCACAAGAGTCAGACACGACGTAATGACTAAAGCACCAAAGCATACTGGGTGTTACATATTGATTCACTCAACTTCTTTACTGCTTTTCTTGATTTTAGAAGGGAGGAAGCTAAAAATGTTTCCCAGACTCCCTTGAAGATACAATTCTGGAAGTAATTTGGATTCCTTTGATTACATATACTTAATGTTAAGAAAGTAAAAAGTGGAGACCATATTTCTTATCATCTCCTAGAAGGTAAGGTCATAGACCCTGGCTGTTTGGAAACAGTTCCATTGGCCCTAGTTACCATTCATAGAACCATTGTCTTTCTGAGGATAAGAGGCCCTTTTGAAGGTGGCATGATGACTGTAGCAGCATCTTTCTGAAGGCTGAATGACAGCACAACATTCATATCCTTGAATTTAAAAGACCTGAATTCTTCTTGAAGCTCTCCAATGATTGCAGACCACTTACTTTCACATATTAAATTTTTTCTGTCCTAAATTTCCAAGTCATCACTCTCTTTAAAAAAAATATTTATTTTTTATTTTTATTTACTTGGCTGCACCAGTCCTTATTTGTTACAAGTAAGATTTTTAATCTTTGTTGAGGCATGCAGGATCATTAGCTGGAACCTGGGCCCCCTGCATTGGGAGTTCCAAGTTTAGCCACTGGAACACCAAGGAAGTTTTCAAGTCATCGCACATTTAATAGTCTTTGAACTAAAGCAGATCATTGTAATCTCCTTCAGCTCAGGTAGTGAGCAGAATGAACTAAGAACTGACTCTGACATAATAACTCATAATGGAACACCCTTACAGATACTACATAACATGACAAGTACTTATAGAAAACCATCTGTCATGACCTTACTGCTCATTCTCATCTTATAATAAAGTCTTCTTTCATTAATTAACTTCACATTCAGATTTCCTTAAGGAAATCCATTGGATTATTTTGATGTTTAGTAAAGATAATTTTAAAATTTCAAATATAGGAAAACTGTTCTATTTTGGTCTACTTAGTTTATCTGGTACTTCTAGGACTTCACTCATCTGTACTAGTGCTGCTTAAGGTGGAAAAAGGAGTTTTCCTAGGCTAGACAGCTCAGGTTCCCTGGAACAAAGAGACTACCTAGTATAGGCTGCTTTTTATGGTATGGTCTCTCTTGCCTTTCCCTTATTGTCCAGTCACCCTGGTATCTCTGATTGGAGAAAGAGAGTCATGGGGAATAAGGATGCTCGTCCTGGCCACTAATTGTGAGTTGGACTCCCAAATAATATGCCATTGCTGGTAACACTGTGCTCATGTGGTACTTTCGAGAGAGTGTTTGTATGATGATTACTGATTTGTTATTATTTAGGAGTAGCCTGATTGAATTAAACTCTTCATAAAATAGTTATTTTGAATGTTTTAAAGTATTCTAATTAGTATATGTTTACAGGCAATACAAAGAAATTCTTATGTATTGAAAGTTTCATCAAGATTCTATTTTCAAATAGCAACCATGCTATCTGAATATGAACAAATTCTATTTATGCATGCTTTGCAGGAGCATTATTATTGTGCATAGTTTTATATATCTATACCACAGATATATCAATACAATCTTTGTACAAATATGTAAAGCACATCATATTTTATTATGCAGAAATTATTATTCTATGAAAAAATTTTAAACATATTCTATGGTGAAGATGTTATTCTTGGGAAGACAAGTGATTTTTCCAAATGCTTTCATGTCCATCTGTGGAGCTACTAAGCCTTCTAAAATTATTTCACTCAATCTTTCATGTAAGCATTCAATATTTAACTTAAAATTTTAATTTTTTTAAAAAATTTTGCTCAGCAATACTAAGATATAAATATTTTAGAAATAGAATGACACTGAGCTCATTAAATATTATGTGCTAGAACATATTTCTAGTATTTTGATCTTTGGATTAACAATATAATAGTGTTCATCATCTTTCTTAACTTCAGAAATTCTAAACACTTCATTTGTAAGTCAGAAATTTTCAGTTTCATCCTAAAGCTATAGATAAATAAAGAGAAAAACCAGTGAGCATTTGACAACCTATCATATGAAAAGTATTTTTGGTAGGTGTTAAGAGGGCTGCAAAAATTGAGAACACTACTTATAGGAACTTAAAATTAAATTGGAATAATGAAACATTAACATATTATAGAGGATATGAATCACAGATTCAGTTATGCAGAACTGATGTGTATCTTTATGTTTTATATCAACTAATTCTAAATTCTGACACCTGTCCATGCTGTCAGCTACAGGTCAACCTCAGTCATATGACTAGGTCTCTTCTTACACTCTATCAATATTATATAGTTACTCTAGCATCTTACATTGAGAGATAGCAATTACTACTCAGCTGCCCTCAGTGGTATCCACTGACATATCCACTATCCCACTCTCTAGGATCTCTTTAGGTTCAGAACCTCTGCTATTTCTGTGTCATCTTTGAGGTATTTACAGAAAACCTCAATATCTGATTCATTTGAGCATAATGTGGACATTCTTCTCTGAAGTTTTCCTGTTCCTCAGGCTGCTGCCAGCCACAGGACCAATAGCTTCTGTTAGAAAGATCTACAGTGTTTTCCCTTTCCATGTGTGTTCTCAGTCGCTCAGTCGTATCCAACTCTTCACAACCCCATGGACTGTAGCCTGCCAGAATCCTCTGTCCATGGGGTTCTCCAGGCAAGAATACTGGACTGGGTTGCCATGCCCTCCTCTAGGGGACCTTCCCAACCCAGGGAAGATCTCTCACACGGCAGGAGGATTCTTTACTGTCTGAGCCACCAGGAAATCCCTTCCCTTTCCATAGTCTCTCTTAATTCTTATTCCTAAAAAACCTCTCTCTTCTCTTCCCTCATCAGTGATGACCCTTCCAGAGATTGATATAAAAGATTGGAAAAGCTGATGACTACAGCTATTTTTACTCGCAGCTCGCTGGAGGCCATCAGAAAAGGAAGTACATGCTTTTGTCTACCTTCATGGAAAGAAGCAAATATATGATTCTTAAGAGCTTCCCTGGTGGCCCCGATGGTAAAGCGTCTGCCTACAATGCGGGAGACCCGGGTTCCATCTCTGGGTTGGGAAGATCTCTTGGAGAAGGAAATGGCAACCCACTCCAGTATTCTTGCCTGGAGAATCCCACGGACAGAGGCTACAGTCCATGGGATCGCAAAGAGTCGGACACGACTGAGCAAGCTTCACACATTCACACAAAAGATTATTATATTACTACACTGTTGTTCAGTCACTCAGTTATGTCTGACTCTGAAAGTCAATGGACTGCAGCACGCCAGGCTTCCCTATCCTTCACCATCTCCTGGAGCTTGCTCAAGCTAACATCCATTGAGCCGGTGATGCTGTTGTCCCCCTTTCCTCCCGCCTTCAATCTTTCCCAGCATCAGGGCCTTTTCTAATGATTCAGCTCCTCGCATTAGGTAGCTAAAGTATTGGAGTTTCAGCTTCAGCATCAGTCCTTCCAATGAATATTTGGGATTGATTTCCTTTAGGATTGACTGGTTGGATCTCCTTGCAGTCTCAGGGACTTTCAAGAGTCTTCTCCAACACCACAGTTCAAAAGCATCAATTCTTCAACACTCAGCTTTCTTTATGGTCCAACTCTCACATCCATACAGACTACTAGAAAAACCATAGCTTTGACTATATAGACATTTTTTGGTAAAGTAATGTCTCTGCTTTTAATATGCTATCTAGGTTGGTCATAGCTTCTCTTCTAACGAGCAAACATCTTTTAATTTCATGCCTGCATTCACCATCTGCAATGATTTTGGAGCCCAAGAAAATCAAGTCTGTTACTGTTTCCATTGTTTCCCCATCTGTTTGCCTTGCATTGATGGTATTGGATGCCATGATCTTCATTTTTTGAATGTTGAGTTTTAAGCCAGCTCTCCTACCACAATGACTGAACCATGAGATAAAATGAAATATTTGAATCAGACAATAAATATTGCAGAAGGTTAGAATATGAGTAAGGAGTGTGACTTGACATGGAGTTGGATCAGAGTAGATACAACATTCCATGGGGTCTCAAAGAGTTGGATGTGACTTAGTGACTGAACAGCAACAACAAAGGTACAACAGAGAGATATATTTTGAAAGTATGCATATAATTCAAATGATAGGAAAGTAGCATGTCTATGATGTTTAAAATAAATGGTTTCACACAGCATTATATATAACATGGGTAACTAATAAGGACCTATTGACAGCACAGAGAACTCTACTCAATATTCTGTAATGGCCTATTTAGAATCTAAAAAATAGATATTTGTATATGTATAATTGATTTCTACTGTACCTTGCTGTACAGTAGAAAGTAACTCAACTTTGTAAATCAATTATACTCAATAAAATTTTTAAAGTAAATATATAAAATGGTTTCATAGGAAGTAAATTGAAGTCACTCAGTCATGTCTGACTCTTTGTGACCCTGTGGACTGTAGCTTACCAGGCTCCTCTGTCCTTTGGATTTTCCAGGCAAGGGTACTGGAGTGTGTTGTCATTTCCTTCTCCAGGGGATCTTCCTGACTCAGGGATCAAACCCAGGTCTCTCACATTGGAGGCAGATGCTTTACCATCTGAACCACCAGGGAAGCCCTTCATAGGAAATAAGTAAAAATGAATTAATAAAAAGTACAATTAATTTTTTGTTTTCTCATTACAAACTAGATATACATAACACAGGTTGGAATTCATAGCTTTGAAGAAGTGGTATTGAGAAAGGTTAAAGTTAGATAATGACAGAGTAGCTTTGACAATGACTGTGTTGATAAATATCAAAAGGAAATGGAATGAGCTGACCCTCACACTTCCTATATCAATTAATTTGCTACAGTTATACTGCATGATATTATAAACACCTGATTGAGTGCTTGATGACATGTTACATATGACATTAGTGATCTTTCTAAATAAGAATATTCAATAGCAAACAAGAAAAAAAGATTTCAGATAAAGAAAATCATATGACTTTTGAGAAATATAAATGTTTATACTCTTATAAATGCTGTGGATTTGGGCAATTTTAAGTCTTAGGCATCAATGCAAAAATAAACATGACATACTTTTATAAAGAGCTGTGAAAGTTATATTAGCTAAGTGAGAAAGCATATTTTTTTATTCACATTATTTCAATAAAATGTAGGTATTAAATACAACCTAAGATAAGAGCCAGATCTGCAAGTTTACAGTACATTGTGCAGTCTATGTATAAAAAGTAAACTATGATCCAGAGAGTTGATATGGGTAGGAAGTGGGGGGAGGGGGTTCAGGACTGGGAACTCATGTACACCCGAGATGGACTCATGTCAATGTATGGCAAAACCAATACAGTATTGTAAAGTAAAATAAAGTAAAAATAAAAAGTTTAAAAAAAATAAGTAAAAATTAAAAAAATAAGTAAGCTATGAAGAGTTTTCTGAGGGGGAAGACAAAAACAAACAAAAAACAAAATACAGACGTCACAAAAAATCTTTTGTCATGCTAAATGCTTTCTTAAATGTGATGCTTCCTTTTTATTTAATCATTTTCTAGTGATGATATACATCATTATAAGCCAATCATAAGATATTTATCAATTATTTACTGTGCAATTATCACTGCATCACACATATTTTATCTACAATTCTTGCTCAGTAAGTAAGTAAGTAAAGTCACTCAGTCGTGTCCAACTCTTTGTGACCCCATGGACTGCAGCCCACCAGGCTCCTCAGTCCATGAGATTTCCAAGCAAGAATACTGGAGTGGGTTGCCATTTCCTTCTCCAGGGGATCTTCCCGACCCAGAGATTGAACCCAAGTCTCCCGCATTGGAGGCAGACGCTTTAACCTCTGAGCCACCAGGGACGTCTTGCTCAGTATGGAATAATTTTAATTATATATCTTGGAAAATTATACTGAATTCTAGATGGTATGTAGTAGACCGGTCTGTTATAGTGGTTCTCAAATCAGCCTTTGGAGTCCAGTTATCTGGTCATTTCCTGCTATGAAATCTTGGATACTGGATTTCATCTCTTTGAGCCTCTGTTTCTTCAGTTCTAAATGTTAGTAATAATGATACATAATTTAGTTAGGCTGAGATATCACAAATATTACATATGCGTTATAAATATAGTGAAAGGTAACAGTTCTATAATATGACTTGGTGATATGACAGAAAATCCTTTAAGTGTCCTGATCCCTCAAGTGTGTTCAACTGGGCTCACCCTGCTTCTTTAAATTTCACCCAGGGTGTCATTCTCTTGGGTTGACATTGTCTTTAGTAAAATATATTACCAGGAGTAAACAATTAAGCTCTTATTAGTGTAAATTTGTCAAATCCTTTCCAACTTGAAAGTTAGTTTAATCTGATCAATTTCATGTAACACTGATGTTAACACTTATATACTAAGCAAATAAACGTATATGCAAAAATATTATTAGTATTATAAATGTGTAAGTTTGATTTTTTTATAGACATTGTGCCTATGTTATGCCCTTGCTTAAATCGAGGCAATGGTCTCAACTCAGTTTGCATACTTTAATAATCTGTGTTTTCAAAAATTTACCAGGGCCTGATCCTCACCCTCAATAATTATAATTTAACTAGTTCTGGACTTCAGAATTTTCTAAAATATTTTCAAATGAATCTAATGAGTTGAATGTTTTAGCAGAACTGAATTTTAAAAAGTGTTGAAAATTATGTCGCTAGATGCATTGTGCCTAACAAAAGTATAGTATACTTTTAATTATAATTTTCTAAAACTGTACGGAGAAGGCAATGGCACCCCACTCCAGTACTCTTGCCTGGAAAATCCCATGGGCAGAGGAGCCTGGTAGGCTGCAGTCCAGGGGATTGCCAAGAGTCGGACACGACTGAGCGACTTCACTTTCACTTTTCACTTTCATGAATTGGAGAAGGAAATGGCAACCCACTCCAGTGTTCTTGCCTGGAGAATCCCAGGGATGGGGGAGCCTGGTGGGCTACCCTCTATGGGGTCGCACAGAGTCGGACACGACTGAAGCGACTTAGCAGCAGCAAAACAGTTAAGCTTGAAATATGATTAGTTTTATATGTGGAAAATACACTGAAGGATTAAAAATCATATAAATTTGTTTTTTCTAATATTTTAAATCAATAAATAATGCATGTATACATCAATCATCAATAAAATATAATTATGATTTTCAAAGAAGAGTTTGCTATTTATGTGTGAACTTGAGGCCATTTCTTTCACTTACTCAAAGGACTAAATTAATTTTATATCAAGGATTTTTGTAAAGTTCATAAAAATTTGCAATAAATTCCCTGATATGAATATTTGTACTCTGTATTCAAGATGTTGAGGATCTTAATTGCACTAGTTGAATTAGATAAGATTAAAGAAAGGTAGAAAATGGAAAAAAGTGGGAGAAAGAGTTCACACCAAGTCACAACTAGAAACTGAACCAACCAGTCACAAAAGAAATAAAATTATTAATGAATATTCTAATGAAGGTAAAAATGGAAATCATGAGAGTAGTAAAAAGTTGAACTTGAAGGGGATTTAGAAAGATGATAATGACATATTCTATCTCTTGATCAGCATCTGCCTAAATCTGAAGTGGAAAGTAATCCCAAATCAGTAATCTGGGTCTAATGTAATGGTGAGGATATCATGACAAAGAAAAGAAAACTCAAGACAAATATAGTTTATAATTATTTAAATTTCACTGTTTTAATAACCTATATGATCTGCTCCTCATTCTCACATATCATGTAATTTTCTTACATTTTGAGATCACTGTTTTCTCACATGCTTTCTGATCGGTCTGGGAATTAAACCACCTGTTTTATGTATAGGTCTTAGAACCTCAGGTACTCCTCCAAACTGTACAATTTTCTTTATTTATTTGAAGTATTGGGTGTTTGCTGGTTGTGGAAATAGGAAAGTTCAAAGTTACTGATTTATTAACTGTTGAAGATGTGATCCTAGCAGGTCAATTAAATTCTCTGAGCCTTGGCTATAAAGAAGAGGCATATTTCTGGTACCTCACCAAAATGTAGAAATCAGGGAGGGGAGTAACTGAAAAGAAGGTGCTGATCCTTTTGTCAACACATCTGAAGGCAGTAGTAAGTTTGAAATAATTATAGACTTATCAAAGCTTAGAAACAAGTCAGCCATAGATTATATGACCAAGGCCTGACCCTAGCAACCTGAGAGTAAAGTGGGTTTGCCTGTTTATGGAGATAAATATTATTTATTTTAGTCTCCAGCACTCCATCCATGGAATTTTCCATGCAAGAGTACTGGAGTGGGTTGCCATTTCCTTCTCCAGGGTGTCTTTCCAACCCAGGGATTGAACCCAGGTCTCCTGCATTGCAGGCAGATGCTTTACCATCTGGCAACCAGGGAAGCCCCTTTTCACAAAATTCCTGACTTTCAGTCAATGAGATTATGAGACACATTAAAAATCAAGAGTTCATATAGCCCTAAAAATCAAGAGTCCATATAGCCCATTGGCAAAGGAGGAAATAATATAATTAAGCTCAGAGAAGCCTCAATGTTGGAATTATCAAACAAGATTTAAAGACTTTAAATTAACTATAATGAATATAATAAAGTATCAATGAGAACAGTTTTATAAAAATATTTAATTTCATAAGAGTCATGGATGCATTCCTAGGTGCTCAGTCATGTCCAACCCTTTGTGTCCCCATGGACTGTAGCCCACCAGGCTCTACTGTCCATGGGATTATCCAGGCAAGAATATTGGAACTGGTCTCCATTTCCTACTTCATGAGATCTTCCTGACTCAGGGATGGAAATCATTCTCCAGTGTCCCCTGCATTGTCAGGCGGATTCTTTACCACTGAGCCACCAGGGAAGCCCCTAGAGTCATCGGAACTATGTAGTAAAATTCTAGAAATTTAAAATATAATTTCAGAAATGATTTATTTAAGTAGGTCAAAAACAAACTAGACGCATCATAGGAAAGTATCATGATGTTGAATGCAGGTAGAAAAAAATTCAAAACAAAGTACAATGAGAAAAAAAGGAAAAACTACAAATAGCAAAGACAAATAACGTATCCAAGATTTGTGAAATAATACCAAATGTCTAAAAATGTAATTGGAGGCTCAAAAGAGAGAAATAAAATATAAAATTTAAAGAAATAATGACGAAAATCTTTCCAAATGAAAGAGAGCAGCAACCTACGGAATAAAGAAGCTCAGCAAAATGAAGGCATGATAAATGACAAATCCTACAACTAAACCATGCCCAGGCAATTTGTAGTTAAACTACTAAAAGAGAAAAGATAAAGAGAAAATTATGAGAGCAGCCAGTGAAGATAAAACATTATAGAGAGGAAATCATGTTAACCAATAACGGCTAACTTCTCACCAGAACAGTGGAAGGCAGTAAACAGTGGAATTGGCATTTTTAAAATGCTGAAGAGGGGAAAGAGAACTTTCAACCTGGAAATCTACATTCAGCAAAATATCTTTCAAAAATAAAGGTAACAAAGCTATTCTGAGACAAAATAAAGCTGACAGTTTATTTTCAGAATAGGATACTAAAATTAAGATAATTTATCCCTGGCATACCTGAACTTCAAGAAATGCTTTTTAAAAATGCTCTTAAAGTTGAATGGAATTGATACTGAGACAGGCTGCGACTTGGGACTCTTTGCTGCAGTGCTGCAGTGCTTGAACTTGAATAGACATCTCCTTGAACAACAAATAACAAAGAAACTATGAGGAACTAAAAGTAACTATGTGTTTGCGCAGCTGGGGCAAATTACAAGCCAAAAGGTAGAAGACAAAAATAAGAAGAAAACAATGCCACTTTTGAAAGCCAGAAGCAAAACAGGATGCTGGGAGCAAAAACTGGATACTGCGCAAGCCTCTTCACACAGCAGATGTGCTAAGTTACTTCAGCTGTGTATGACTCTTTCCAACAATATGGACTGTAGCCCGCCAGTCTCCTCTGTCCATTGGATTCTCCAGGCAAGAATAGTGGAGTTGCCATGCTCTCCTACAGGGGATCTTCCTGATGCAGGGATTGAGCAAACAGCAAAGGGGTGGGCAAACCACTTAAGCCATCCTTCTGGCTAGACCCTCAGATACACTTTTACTTTCACCTCATTTAAAGAACCAGCTCAGCTCCCTTCTCTCCTGGAGAGCAAGCAAGGGAACCTGTTACTTATTCTTGCTCACCCCTAATACAGTAGGGACCTCGATAAATAAAGCCTTTCCTGAATTTCTTGTCTGGCTGCTAGTCAATTTCTGTTGATTGGGGAAGTTCAAGAACCCTTGTTTTTATCAATACCAGATCACAAGAGCTGCACAGGAATGTATACCAGAAATAGTGCATATTTGGTAGATAGTTAAATCGTGTGTGTGTGTGTGTGTGTGTGTGTGTGTATCTTTAGATGAGTCTTAACTAAGTAAAGCAGAAATAAAAACAAATAATTTAAAATTGTAAATTACAATTGTTTGAGCCACTAGGGAATTCCAATTTATTATCCTGTTTTTGCATTTAGAAAGTCAAGTTATAAAACAAATCTCTAAAGGGCAGAGGTGGGAAAATGGAATTAGGCTATAAGAAATCTCTCACACATTTTTTGAAATAGTGTATATTTCAAATATATATTTCAATATTGAAAGTAGATTGTGATCAATTAAAGATGAATATTGTAGTCTCTAGAACAAGGATTCTAGAACTGAAGTAAATTGTAAGGAAACATAGCATTAAAGTTTGTAAAATGCAGTAAAGCAATACTTAGAGGAAATTGTACAACTTTAAACATTTATATTAGGAAAGAGTAAAGATATTAATGGTCTTAGCTGTCAGTTCAAGAAGCTATAAAAAGGCAAATTAAAAACTCAGTAAATAAAAGAAGAAAATTATAACATAAGAGCAAGATTGAATATCAATAAAAATTGATTAAATTTCTATATATTAGCTTGCCTGGTGGCTCAGGCAGTAAAGAATTTGCCTGCAATGTGAGAGACCCAGGTTCCATCCCTGAGCTGGGAAGATCCCCTGGAGAAGGGAAAGGCTACCCACTCCAGTGTTCTTGACTGATTAATTCCATGGACAGAGGCTATAGTCCATGAGGTCCAAAGTGTGGGACACAACTGAACAATTATCAGTATATATTAGCAAGAAACAATTGGAAAATAAATTTTTTAAACATTTCAAGATATATAGTAATATAAAAATGATATAAAACATCTTAGAATAAATCTAATAAAATTTCAGCAAGATCACTACATTTAAGTAATCAAGTGTTTTTGAGGAAAACAAAGAGCTGTATAAATAGATATATCATGTTAATGCATTGGAAGACAATATAAAGATTCTCCCAAAGGACATCTACAAAATTTCCTGAAGGTATTTTAAAACATAATAGATAACCAGTTCTAAAATGCACTTGGACATATATAGAATGTAGAATACCAAAGCAATTTTAAAACAGAAGCATAAAATTTTGGAGATACTACACTATATGCTTTCAGGACTTATCATAAAGCTACAGCAATACGGAAAATGTTTTAAGGTTACTCAACTTTAGATATTTGAATGACTCACAGGTCACTGAAGAACATTTTAATGTCAGGCTTTAAATAAGGAGAAAGTATATGATACAGCAAGAAAAAAAGAATGTTGATAAGCATTGAATTTGAGAGTTCTAGTTGAAGATTCTCCATGTTCTTACACAAAAATGCTATTTTTCTCAAGATTAAACAATCAAGATTGTTTGAAGAATCTTGGCTTATTAGAGCTCAAGCCTGAAATTTCTAGTGATATATTTTTATATGCTCCAGTAACATATCCAAGTCAACTGTCTTGTGCCAGTTGAAAGCCACCAAAGTGGATGTCAGGAAGGGTTTTAAGACTTTAAACAGCACATCACTGATTATTAGTGAATTGTTTAGCACAAAGACCACATCTGGTTAGCACTCTGAACAACTGACATAATAGTTGAAGCTAGATGCCCAGCTTCCCTGAACATAAACAAGGAGTTCCCCCTGTCCAGCTATAAAATAACTCTATCTTGTATAGTGTGGTATTAGCACTGATAGGGATAGACAAATAAACCAATTAAATACACTAGAGAGTTAAGAAATAAACCCTCACATATATATATATATATATATATGCTTAATTGATATTCAACAAGGAGCTGAGGAACTACAATGGAAAAAGGAAAGCTTTTTGGTTTTAGTTTGTGGAAATGGCAACCCACTCCAGTACTCTTGCCTGGAAAATTCCATGGACTGAGGAGCCTGGTGGGCTACAGTCCATGGGGTCGCAAAGAGTCGGACACGACTGAGCGACTTCACCTTCACCTTTAGTTTAAAATATTGTAGATTGACAGGACATGGTAAATATAGTACAGAAAGAACCTGGAGACAATTTCTGTGCTTAATCCAGTTTCCCCCATATTTAGACCCTCAGTCATATTGGGCTCTAGTCACCCCATGTACTGTAACCTGCCAGGCTCCTGTATTCATGAGATTTCCCAGATTACATCTTAAATGCTTATAGTACAATATATAAAACATGAAGTTGACATTGGTACAAAGTGTGTGTATAGTTCTATGTCATTTTATCATATGTACATTTGTGTATTCACCACCTTAACACAAAGATCTTTCTAGTGTTACTCATTTGTAGTTGCCCTGCCCGCTTCACCATCACTAATCCCTGACAACCACTAATCAGTTCTTCTCTATTAATTTTTTCATTTGGAGAGTGATATGTAAATAGAATTATATTTTGATATTGATGTTTATTTTTGCTCAGTGTAGCTTGAGTAGATATACTCAAGCTATTACATGTATCAATAGTTTGTTCATTTTTATAGCTAAGTAGTACTTCACTGCATGTCTGAACCACATTTTTTTTTACTATTCATGTATTGTAGGATATTTCAGTGGTTTCTAATTTTTAACCATTGCGGATAAAGCTGCTTTGAACAAATGTGTGCATATTTTATGTAGACAGATGTTTTTATTTTTCTGAAATAAATGTCTAGGAGTGTGACATTGCTCTATGTCACACTATTATGTCATACTGAACAACTGACATAATAGTTGAAGCTAGATGCCCAGCTTCCCTGAACATAAACAAGGAGTTCCTTGTGCCCAACTTCCCTGAACATAAACAAGGAGTGTTTATGACACACTCTATGTCACACAGCTATTATGTCAGTTGTGCTCTATGATAGAGTATTGCTCTATCATATGCACATTAAAGGTTTAGTTTTAAAAGAAATTATCAAACCTTTTTTCCAGAGTAACACTACCACTCAATATTCTGCAGGAGATATATTAAAGACCCAGTTTCTCCATATCTTAAGCAGAATTTGGTATTGTTACTATTAAAAAAATTAGTCATTTTAATAACTACAGGCATATCTGTACACCTGTACAGGAAATAATTCAGGTTCAGTTCCAGATCACTGCAGTAAAGCAAATATCACAATAAAACAAGTTATATGATTTTTTTTATTTTTCAGCTCATATAAAAAATTATGTTTACACCATACTATAGCCTAGTAAGTATATAATAGCTGTATGCCTAGGCTTCCCTGGTGGCTCAGATGGTAAAGAATCCACCTGTAATGCAGGAGACCTGGGTTGGATAACTGGGTTGAAAAGATCCCATGGAGGAAGGCATGGTAACTCACTCCAGTATTCTTGCCTAGAGAATCCCCCTAGACAGAAGTGTCTGGTGGGCTACAGTCCATGGGGTCACAAAAAGTCAGATATGACTGAGTAAGTAACACAGCACAGCATTATATCTAGAAAAAATGTACACGTGTTAATTAAAAAAAAACAATGCTGTTGGGAGAATGGTGCCAATAGACTTGCTTGACAGTTTTCATCAATTTGTTAAAAAAAAAAAAATTGCAACAACCGTGAAGCACAAAATGTGAAGTGCCATAAAAGGAAGTATGTAGTGATAACTCATGTGCTCTTAATTTGTGTTTTCATAGTGGCTGGTGATGTTGAACATTGTTTCATGAGTTTATTTGCCATCTCTATAACCTCTTTGTTTTTTGCCATGTGCTAATTGAATTGTTTTATTACTATCCTGTGGGAAACGGGAGTGGGCTAGATGATTAAATAAATGGAAGACATGTGGCCTAAGATGCAACTGTGACATGGATAGAGGAGTATAATTAACCCAAGTCTTGTACCTGAATCTAAAAACAATACCACCACTGACAGCAGATATATAAGATAGGGCTGTGAAAGATCTTGTCAATTTCAATTACTTTACTTGGTAAAGTTCCACTTTGAATAGGTACTTATTATCAGTGCCTGCTGCACTTTTGGTCTGTTATCTTCGGCTTCATGCTAAATTTACACTTTCAAAATTTAAGGTAATGCTAAGGAAATCTCGATTATGGTCAGAATCCTACAGGTTAGGTTCCAGCAGTACATGAAGTGAGAACTTCCAGATGTTCATGCTGGATTTAGAAAAGGCAGAGGAACTAGAGATCAAATTGGCAACATCCACTGAATCATAGAAAAAGCAAGGGAGTTCCAGGAAAACATCCACTTCTGCTTCATTAACTATGCTAAAGTCATTGAATGTGTGGATCAGAAGAAACTGTAGAAAATTCTGAAAGAGATGGAAATACCAGATCACCTTACCTGTCTCCTGAGAAGCCTGTATGTGGGTGAAGAAGCAACAGTTAGAAGCGGACATAGAACAACTGACTGGTTCAAAATTGGGAAAGGAATACAAAAAGGCTGTATATTGTCACCCTGTTTGTTTAATTTATATGCAGAATACATCATGTGAAATGCAAGCCTATGAGCACAGGATGAGCCTGGATAAGATTGCTGGAAGAAATACCAACAACCTAAGACATGCAGATGATACCACTCTAGTGGCAGAAAGTGAAGAGGAGCTAAAGAGACTCTTAATCAGGATGAAAGAGAAAGGGAAAAAGCCGGCTTAAAACTCAACATTTAAAAACCCAAGATCATGGCATCTGGTTCCATCACTTCGTGGCAAACTGAAGGGGAAAATGTGGAAGCAGTGACAGATTTTCTTTTCTTGAGCTCCAAAATCTCTGTGGACAATGATTACAGCCATGAAATAAAAAGATACTTGCTCCTTGGAAAGAAAGCTCTGACAAACCTAGTTGTTGTTCAGTTGCCAAGTTGTGTCTGACTCTGTGACCCCATGGGCTGCAGCATGCCAAACATCCCTGTCCCCCACCATCATCCAGAGTTTGCCCAAGTTCATATTCATTGCATTGGTGATGCTGTCCAGCCATCTCATTCTCTGTTGCCCTCTGTCATCTGTTGACAATACTAGACTACATATTAAAAAGCAGAGATATCACTTTGCCAACAGAGAATCACATTGTCAAAGTTATAGTTTTACCAGTAGTCATGTATGGATGTGAAAGTTGGACCATAAAGAAGACTGATCACTGAAAAATTGATATTTCTGAATTGTGAAGCTAAAGAAGACTCCTGACAGTCCCTTGGACAGCAAGGGGATCAAACAAGTCAATCCTAACGGAAATCAACACTGACTATTTATTGAAGGGATTGATGCTGAACCTGAAGCTCCAATACTTTGGCCAACACATCTGATGAAAGAGCCAATGCATTGGAGAAGACCTGGATGCTGAGAAAATTGAAGGCAAAAGGAGAAGGGGTGGCAGAGAGGAGATGGTTAAACAGCATCATCGACTCAATGGATGTACATTTGAGCAAACCCTGGGAGATAGTATAGGACAGAGGAGTCTTGAGTGCTACAGTCCATAAGGTCCCAAAGAATTGGACACAGTTTAGTAACTGAACAACAACAGGGGAAACAAAATGAATATTGTGAAAATCAACACAATCCATTCATTTTTACATGACTCCAAATTCCTTAAAATTAACAAACTAGAACTTCCAAATTTTTAACCTTGTTTGCATAATAATATAACCTGAAGATATTTAATATAATTTTATCATACTTTCTCTGTTTCCATCCTAGACTAATTAAAGTGGCAGAGTGGCAGTGTAACATGTATGATATCATAAGTGAAACGAATCACCAGTCCAGGTTTGATGCAGGATGCAGGATGCTTGGGACTGATACACAGGGATAATCCAGAGAGAAGGTGTGGGGCGGGAGGCGGGAGGTGGGGACCGGGATTGGGAGTTCATGTACACTAGTGGCTGATTCATGTCAATGTATAGCAAAACGAATACAGTATTGTAAAGCAAAACAAACTAAAGAATAAAAATTAATTAAAGAAAAAAAAAGAATTTACGTACTCACAAAAATAAATAAAGAAAGAAAGAAAGAAAGAAAGTAGAGTCTGAGGGCTAGAGCCCTGGCATTGTTAGGCTTTAACATCTCCTTAGGCGATTCAAAGGTGCCTTTGTGAGGAAGCAGGGTTAGGTGTAGTTGTAGGATTGGGGATTTTTTTTTTTTTTTTGCTGCCGCAAGATATATGAAAACTGTGCTTATCTGAGTTCCTTTTAGAAATACAATGGGAATTACAAATAGTGCATGGGTAAAAGTCAGCTGTTATACCCTTTCCATTCTTTTGTAGGTGGGATCATAGTTTTAGGCTAGACATTTTCTCCTTTGGCTTGCCTTTTTTTTTTTTTTTTAACACTGGTGTGTTAATTAGATACAGAAACATAATTCTGTTCCTGTGAAACATAATTCTGTTATCAGCAAAACCACATTCTGCCCAAGGTGATTTCTCCAATGGCTTTAATCTTCCTTTTCAAATCCATGAAATAAAGAGCCTTCCAAACTAGGGAATGAGTAGTCATTTGGCCTAAAAGAGGCTTTCAGTTTAGATTTCAGATATTCTAACCCACTGTGAAAGTTTGATAAAAAGTGAACCAGGGCTTTTAATTAATTATGTACAGAAAGTTGACAAAATTCTGTTGGGAGACATTTCTAATAATCCATGCACATAGTGTAGTGGGAATTGTTTATAAATATAAATGAATTGAAAGGTTATAACCTTGGAACAAGACAAGGAAAAATCAAACCATGGTTGGCAAACTCACAATTAAATTCTCAGTTAGTAAATGACTTACTTGAGAATTCTCTTTAATCTTTGTTTTCCAATATGTTCCTGGAAGCAAAGAGAAAAGAAAAATCTCAGCCAGAGCTTGAATAGAAAACTCTTAGAGAGAGACTATGTTACACACATATAATTTTAATAACCCTTGGTTGGTTTGAAGAACCTTAAATTTACATGAAAACATATCTCCTTTCTGTATGTGTGTGTAATATATACATACATATATATATATATATATACAATCTAAAGTTTTGACAGAGATTTATTGACCTTTCCAAATGTAAAAATTAAAAAAAAATCAAATTATTAGTTTGGAAGAAAAACTATTTCTGAAGAATAAATTGATTTTGCCTGTGTGATGTTTGTGTATTTTTACATCTGACATTTTGTATTGAATATTTTATAGAAGTAAGGAAGAAACATTTATTTAATGATGAATCTAGGTACATGTTCTAATAACTGGCTGTATAGGATTTAGCTGCTCATAAAATTATTCCCTACTCTTATAAGCAGATTCATATGTTTACTTTTCCAAATGTCACCAAATAAATTTGTGTTAAAACATATTTCACTCTTTTAAATTACTTCTGATATTTCATCTTCTTCAAAATTATATCAATAAGTCATTTTATATCAGTGAAAATGTCAAGGTATACCGTGTACTTTGTGATGCCTTGAATGACCACATTTGTCTGTCTCCCACACTTGTTCATTGCTTTCCCGAGGGCAGAAAGTGTGGATTTTTGGTACCCCAGCACATCATATAGCACAATCCTTGGGAAATATTATGTGATTTGTGAATTATATTTTTTGAAATCAACTGAATCAAGCTTTATACTATGTACAAATATTCCAAAGTCTGATAATACCATTCCATATTCACTGAAAAGTTCTGTGTTGATGAAAGTGAAAGTGAAAGTTGCTCAGTCGCGTCAACTCTGCGATCCCATGGATAGCACAGTCCACGGAATTCTCTAGGCCAGAATGCTGAAGTGAGTAATCTTTCCCTTCTCCAGGGGGTAATCCCAACCCAAGGATCGAACCCAGGTCTCCTATATTGCAGGTGGATTCTTTGCCAACTGAGCCACAAGGGAAGCCCAGGAATACTGGAGGGGGCAGCCTATCCTTTCTTCAGCGGATCTTCCCAACCCAGGAACTGAACCGGGTCTCCTGCATTGCAGGCAGATTCTTTACCAACTGAGCTATCAGTGACAGCTCTAATTCAAAGGATGATTCTTTTCCAGTATAAGTCTATTCATTTGAGGTGTAACTATAGAACATAATTCTCTTCTTATACAGGTTGACTGGTCTGGATGTTCATACATTTATCACCACAGATATGCCATGCTACTGTAAGATGTGGAGTTACTAAGGCAAATAACCTATTCAATAAGAAAAACTGATTGGTTTCAAAGGCATCTGATCCTAGTTGATCTTTCTATTATCTTTACATTTAGGCATGAATCAAGTTATAAATTACATACGCACTGATATCAGTGCTCTACCTAGGATGAATTGGTCTGCTCAAATTTTGCCACATCAGTAATCTAATATAGAGAAGAAATCTAGATAACATGTTTTATAAGGCAAATATTTGCAATTACTCCATCCTAAGAGTTCTTAGGGACAACTTTGCAGAACTACAAAATTATTTTAGGACAGATGTAGAAACTGGCAAAAACAGAATTTTCAACTAATTATGACAAAGGGAATATATATTCATGTTGGTAATATTTTATGAATCATAAATGATAATATATCAGCAAAAATGTTTCTAAATTTTGAGGTCAGTTTTGATAAATGAAATTAATAGGTACAAATTTCACTTTCTTTCCAGTCTTGTGCACTCTCCACAATATTTCTATATAATGTTTCTATTCTTTCTAAATTCTCTGCATGCTATATAAGATATTATTATCCCACACGTATATACAGAAATCATTTTTGTTTGGGAATGCTGTCCAGAACCATTTAAATCTAAATATTGAAAGTTGTACTTTTTGAAGTTCTGTTTAATTAGAGGCTATAAACACTACATTGTATGGCCAATGAGAACCAAAACCTATTTTCCCATAAAAAATTGGGTCCAAGTTTGGTTACTTTGTTTGTTTCCATCTCTAGCTCTACAGAATATCACTCTTTTGGCCCCACATTCATACATAAAAGATAAAAGTGTAGTTGTGCCGGGGTCCAGCCCCGGTGGATCCAGGGTGATTCGAAGGTGGAGACGGAGTCAGCGAGAAAAACACTTATTGAGAAATATAACATTAGATTAGGAAATAATAGTATAGTAGGAAAATTTAGATGGAGAAACGAAAGCTGAATAACTTGGTTTATGTGGAATACCAATCACCACCTATGTAGGCCACAGGCGTCTTTCCGTTCTCCCGAAGGAGAGGAGGCACTGAGGCCTCCCCGGTCCGATCTTAGAAGCCCAGGCATAATTAGTAGGCTTGGTGAGTACCCACTCCCCAGATGGGAATTCAGCCAGAAGATTATTTTCAGGTTTGCTTATATACCTTTTGTTACACATAAGGATGAATAGAGTCACGTGGGGGTCAGCAGTCCTGATCTTTATCAAAATCGGGTGCTTTACATAAAAAAAGGTCTTAGGGGTTTTACATCATCTTCTGGCCATGAGGCCTGCTGACACTTCATGACCCTCTCTTTCTGATAACCAAAAAACTCATTTTTCCAAGGGTGTTTTTTCTTAAACCAGGCACCACCCTCCGGATAAAGTTACATTCCTAGAGGGTGAGGGTGTAGTGAGTTACAATCAAGAAAGGAATTTATCTAACCCAAGGTTAACATGATTAATCTTAAAGGTTAATACTTATTTCTCTTATATGCTAGTTATATTCATTATAAGGGCAGGGAATATGAAGATTTAGCAACAAAACATCAGCCCAACAAGTGAAATCCTTTCACCAATACAATTCCTAATCAACCCACTATACTAATAAATTCTAACTTCCCAAAAGAATCTGCCTTTAGTAATAAAAAAGGTCTTAGGGGTTTCACATCATCTTCTGGCCATGAGGCCTGCTGACACTTCATGACCCTCTCTTTCTGATAACCAAAAAACTCATTTTTTCCAAGGGTGTTTTTTCTTAAACCAGGCACCACCCTCCAGATAAAGTTACATTCCTATAGGATGAGGGTGTAGTGAGTTACAATCAAGAAAGGAATTTATCTAACCCAAGGTTAACATGATTAATCTTAAAGGTTGATACTTATTTCTCTTATATGCTAGTTATATTCATTATAAGGACAGGGAATATAAAGATTTAGCAACAAAACATGAGCCCAACAAGTGAAATCCTTTCACCAATGTTCCTCTTAAGATCTATTTAGTTTTAAGATAATGATAAAGTTATATTTTTACATAGCAAGGACACAGTAATTTATAACAAAGTACAGTGATCTATAACAAGAAGAAAATTCATTAACTCAACAAATCTAGTATTGCTAACATCAAAACTACTATATTTCTTTTTCTATATTCCAAATACATTGATTAATATATTCCCAGGTGCCTAAGGATGTGGAGACCTGGCGGCAATCATTGACTCAACAATGAGAAAAGCCCCATGCTAACCAAGACCTTCAAAATACCCCAAACTCTCTGTGCTGTTTATGGTTGAGAGGCAGCAAATAATCATGTGCTCCATAGTGGCAGGAGTATGGATAATCCTATCACACAAGCTAGCTTGCCAGCAGAGACGTTTGACCATCACACCCAGGGCAGGGAATTAAAAGCAATTATTGGCACAACAAATGAAAAACCCTTCACCAATACAATTCCTAATCAACCCAGTATACTAATAAATTCTAACTTCCCAAAAGAATCTGCCTTTAGTAAGTCTAAAACATCTCGTGCCTCTCGCTGTTGGGAGACTGTAAACAATCACATGTGGCCGGAGGAACCTATACAGGCAGGCTAGATAACCTTCAGAGGAGTTTGTAACACTCTTGTCACGCCCAGGAATTTTATCAACTGGAGCTGCAAATTAACTCCTTCTCCGAGAGAAATGGTTATAGGGGAGAGCGCCCCGTAAAGTCAAAGGTGTAGGTGAGAGCATAAAACAGACTCTGGTTTTGGGGGTAGATGCTCGGGAATGGGGGGTTTCCTGAGGCTTGATCACACCTTTGCGTATGCCAAGCCTCCTTCCTCATGACCTTTGCCATGGGCGGAGTTCCTCATGCTGGCCCCCGGCAACATTCAGTAATTATTTTCATAATTTGTTCTATTTATATATGTCTATATGTATTCTCTTATCAGCCTTTAAGATTTGTCTTTTTATTATTGATTTTCAGAAATGTGATTTAAATGATTCTTAGTATGTTATCTTTGTTCTTATCCTTTGATAGTTCTTTATTGCCTTCATGCTCCACAGTTATATCTGTTAAATTAGACTAGTCCTCTATTTTACAATTAGTCATGGAATCAGAATTCTGTTATTTTCCTAGTAGGTACTGTGTGTTTGCGTTTCAGTCTGGATAATTTCTGTTGCTTTGTTGTCAAGATCCTTTCTTCTGTGAAAATTGTCAGTTAATTCCCTGAAGATTTTTTTTTAAATTCCAAATATTGTTCTTTTCATCTCATTTCAACATGAAGTCACAGGTGGTTCTTAATTTTGATGAGATATTTATTATTATTGAATATTGAGTTATATTGTCTTGCTTGAAAGGGTTTTGAAACATTAACAATTTGAGACTTGCTTTGACGCTTGGAGAAGGGAATGGCAATCCACTCCAGTATTCTTGCCTGGAGAACTCCACGGACAGAGAAGCCTGGTGGGCTACCGTCCGTGGGGTTGCAAAGAGTCGGACACGACTGAGCAACTAACACAACTTGAAGCTTTATTAGGACTGATCTAGAGTAGCTTTTAATCCGGGAACACTTTAGTCCTACTACTAAGTTGTGAATCTACTCAGGTCTGTAGAGTTGAGGAATACTGTTACTGTGCCCAACTGGAACTCAAGTTATTGCCCAGTTTTCTGTGGGTTCTGTGCATTTTTCAGTTTGTAACATTCTTGTCATTATTCTTTACTCTGTGCGTGCATGCATCATCATTCAGCAAATACATCAAGAATACCCCTTTTGCAGATTTCTGCAGTTGTTTCTCCATGTAAATCTATTTTCTTTGCTACCCTGCCTATAAATTCTAGCCATTGTTTCCTCTTTGATTTTCAATCTCCTTAACTCAGCAAGATCTTTTGCTCTAATTGGTACACTTCAATCCAGAAAGTACCTCTAAGCAGAAGCTCAGGGCATCTCCTGGTTCTCCAACTTTTATTCCTTTTCTCAGAGATTATAATTCTGTGTTCTTGTTGTCAACATCTAAAAACCACTGCCTTTCATTCACTTTATAGTTGTTTATGATGGGAAGACAAGTTTGATCCCAGTTGCTCCTTTATCTTAGCTGGAACTGTGTATTGTGTAGATGTGCTTAGTTGCTCAGTTGTTTCCAACCTTTGCTACCCCATGCACTCTAGCCCGCCAGGCAGATGTCCATGGAATTCTCCAGTCAAGAATACTAGAGTGGGTTGCCATGCCCTCCTCCAGGGAATTTTCCCAAGCCAGGGATCGAACCCAAGTCTCCCTCATTGCAGGCAGATTCTTTACCAACTGAGCCACCAGGGATAGATATAGATATACATAGATAGAAACAGATGTATATATAGACAGAAATATCTATCTCTATATATCAGTGTGTATGTATGTGTATATATATAATTATGTATATAATATAAATAATAGTTTTATTTTTGTGTCAAAGAAAATTGATCAATACATTTAAAATTATTTTATCATTAGAAAATGACTGCATTCTTATTTAACTGCATTCTTATTTATTTTATGTAAATATACAGTATCTTATCTGAAACACACATAACTAAAACACAAAAAACATTCTATCATATGTATCAGAACAGTGATAGCATTACTTTTTGAAATGTTTAATGATTTTTTTTTCAGCCATGTAATATTTTTAAGATGATGCAGCTAAGAATTATTATGGACCATAAGTAAGAACGTTATCTTCTATGTGTGACAATATATTCTTTTTCATACAGACTACATAGGTAATCTCCATTTTGTAAATGTCTGATTTTTTTAAAAGCTGTTATAGTTTGAAATATTTTGAGCAATAAATCACCAGCATATTTCATCGAAATAAAAGCTTTGTCTCATAGAAAACATACCAATTTCTGAAATGTATTACTGTTGGTTCAGTGATCTCATTTGTTCTGCTCATCTGCATGGAGATGTGCTTTGGATACTTCTCTGGACACAGTCTTTGTAATGACTCCATTTTATCGTATTATGGAACACCTGTTTTGTATTTGTTATCACACCCATCCTCCATACATTTCTGGCAAAAAAAAGTTGAACAGAAGCAAACATAGCCTAATAACTAGTCGATGTAATGAACTTCATAACCTAGAATCTTGTTCTGTTTAACCCCATCCTGTCGTTATAATTTACCATTTTCTAAAACTGCCTCTTGTTGCTTTTTTCCCCCTTGCAGCTGCATAAGCAGGTGCAGGTTTGAAACAGTATAAAGGATGAAAGAAAGTTTATCATGCAAATAATACTGTGGTTTACCCCACCTCAACCCTGCAATTGACCTGATTGATCATAATGTTAAGATTCTCTCTGAATTCACTAAAAATCACTGGGTAAATATAGAGCAAAGGATATTTTATTGACACAGTAAACCCTAATAGCAGTCTGTCTTTTAAAAATACATATTATTTTCCTAACAGAACCAACTGAGGTTTTCGTTCCGAAAGTGCATCTTTCCCCTAGCTTTGAAATGAGAAATATCAGATCATTTTGTTTTCTGCTAAACATTTGCTACAGTCCTTAAAGGTTTCACACAAAGCAGAAAAAAAAATCATCTGGATACGTAATATTCAGTCATGGCAGTTTAAGTAAAATTAAGACTATTCCTTTAATTATAATTCCTGATAGATTTATTTTGAAGCTGGGTGTACAAAGGACAGGAATATAACATTGATACACCTATTTGAATAAATTGGACTGCCTGGCTTTTGAAAATTTTTTGAGAATTCTAATACATGGAGGAATAGTATGCTTTGATGTCCAATTGTCTTTGGTGGCTCAGACAGTAAAGAATACACCTGCAGTGTAGGAGACCTAGGTTCAGTCCCTGCATTGGGAAGCTCCCCTGGAGAAAAGAACAGCTATCCACTCCAGTATTCTGTCCTGGAAAATTCTATGGAGAAAACTGGCAGGCTATAGTCCATGGGGTCACAAAGAGTTGGATATGACTGGGGAGCTTACACTTTTTGTGTTTGCTACCTCACAAGTTAGCAAATTCTGACAGAATGAAGTCCACTGGAGAAGGGAATGGAAAACCACTTCAGTATTCTTGTTTTGAGAATCCCATGAACACTATGAAAAGGCAAAATGATAGGATACTGAAAGAGGAACTCCCCTGGTCCATAGGTGCCCAATATGCTCTTGGAGATCAGTGGAGAAATAACTCAGAAAGAATGAAGGGATGGAGCCAAAGCATAAACAATATCCACTTGTGGATGTGACTGGTGATAGAAGCAATGTCCGATGCTATAAAGAGCAATATTGCATAGGAACCTGGAATGTTAGGTCCATGAATCAAGACAAATTGTAAGTGGTCAAACAGGAAATGGCAAGAATGAACATTGACATTCTAGGAATCAGCAAACTAAAATTGACTGGAATGGGTGAATTTAACTCAGATGACCATTTTATCTACTACTGCGGGTAGGAATCCTTTAGAAAAAATGAGGTAGCCATCATGGTCAACAAAGGGGTCCAAAATGCAGTACTTGGATACAATCTCAAAAATGACAGAATGATCTCTGTTCATTTCCAAGGCAAACCATTCAATATCACAATAATACAAGTCTATGCCCCAACCAGTAACACT
Organism: Aepyceros melampus; assembly: GCA_006408695.1. NCBI lineage: Eukaryota > Metazoa > Chordata > Mammalia > Artiodactyla > Bovidae > Aepyceros > Aepyceros melampus. Next base: position 541,026 of record SJXQ01012062.1, on the reverse strand, counting down.
GAAGAAGCTGAAGTTGAACAGTTCTATGAAGACCTACAAGACCTTTTAGAACTAACACCCCAAAAAGTTGCCCTTTTCATTATAGGGGACTGTAATGCAAAAGTAGGAAGTCAAGAAATACCTGGTGTAACAGGCAAATTTGGCCTTGGAATACAGAATGAAGCAGGGGAAAGGCTAATAGAGTTTTGCCAAGAGAACACACTGGTCATTGCAAACACCCTCTTCCAACAAGACAAGAGAAGACTCTACACATAGACATCACCAGATGGTCAACACTGAACTCAGATTGATTATATTCTTTGCAGCCAAAGATGGAGAAGCTCTATACAGTCAGCAAAAACAAGACCAGGAGCTGACTGTGGCTCAAATCATGAGCTCCTTATTGCCAAACTGAGACTTAAATTGAAGAAAGTAGGGAAAACCACTAGACCATTTAGGTATGACCTAAATCAAATCCCTTATGATTATACAGTGGAAGTGATAAATAGATTTAAGGGACTAGATCTGATAGAGTGCCTGATGAACTATAGGCAGAGGTTCATGACATTGTACAGGAGACAGGGATCAAGACCATCCCCACGGAAAAGAAATGCAAAAAACAAAATGGCTATCTGGGGAGGCCTTACAAATAGCTGTGAAAAGAAGAGAAGCAAAAAGCAAAGGAGAAAAGGAAAGATATATGCATCTGAATGAAGAATAGCAAGAAAAGATAAGAAAGACTTCCTTAGCAATCAGTGCAAAGAAATAAAGGAAAACAACAGATTGGGAAAGACTAGAGATCTCTTCAGGAAAATTAGAGATACCAAAGGAACATTTCATGCAAAGATAGGCTCGATAAAGGACAGAAATGGTATGGACTTAACAGAAGCAGAAGCTATTACGAAGAGGTGGCAAGAATACACAGAAGAACTGTACAAGAAAGATCTTCATGACCAAGATAATCACGATGGTGTGATCACTCATCTGGGGCCAGATATCCTGGAATGTGAAGTCAAGTGGGCCTTAGAAAGCATCACTATGAACAAAGCTAGTGGAGGTGATGGAATTCCAGTTGAGGTATTTCAAATCCTGAAAGATGATGCTGTGAAAGTGCCACACTCAATATGCCAGCAAATTTGGAAAACTCAGCAGTGGCCACAGGACTGGAAAAGGTCAGTTTTCATTCCAATCCCAAAGAAAGGCAATGCCAAAGAATGTTCAAACTACCACACAATTGCATTCATCTCACATGCTAGTAAAGTAATGCTCAAAATTTTCTAAGCCAGGCTTCAGAAATACATGAACTGTGAACTTCCAGATGTTCAAGCTGGTTTCAGAAAAGGCAAGTGAACCAGAGATCAAATTGCCAACATCCGCTGGATCATTGAAAAAGCAAGAGAGTTCCAGAAAAACATCTATTTCTGCTTTATTGACTGTGCAAAGCCTTTGACTGTGTTGATCACAATAAACTGTGAAAAATTCTGAAACAGATGGGAACACCTGACCTGCCTCTTGAGAAATCTGTATGCAGGCCAGGAAGCAATGGTTAGAACTGGACATGGAAGAACAGACTAGTTCCAAATAGGAAAAGGAGTACGTCAAGGCTGTATATTGTCACCCTGCTTATTTAACTTATATGCAGAGTACATCATGAGAAACTCTGGACTGGAAGAAGCACAAGCTGGAATCAAGATTGCTGGGAGAAATATCAATAACCTCAGATATGCAGATGACACCACCCTTATGGCAGAAAGTGAAGAGGAACTCAAAAGCCTCTTGATGAAAGTGAAAGAGGAGAGTGAAAAAGTTGGCTTAAAGCTCAACATTCAGAAAACGAAGATCATGGCACCTGGTCCCATCACTTCATGGAAAATAGATGGAGAAATAGTGTTAACAGTGTTAAACTTTATTTTGGGGGGCTCCAAAATCACTGCAAATGGTGATTGCAGCCATGAAATTAAAAGACGCTTACTCCTTGGAAGGAAAGTTATGACCAACCTAGATAAAAAGCAGAGACATTACTTTGCCGACTAAGGTCCATCTAGTCAAGGCTATGGTTATTCCTGTGGTCATGTATGGATGTGAGAGTTGGACTGTGAAGAAGGTTGAGTGCCGAAGAATTGATGCTTTTAAATTGTGGTGTTGGAGAAGACTCTTGAGAGTCCCTTGGACTGCAAGGAGATCCAACCAGCCCATTCTAAAAAAGATCAGTCCTGGGTGTTCTTTGGAAGGAATGATGCTAAAGCTGAAGCTCCAGTACTTTGGCCACCTCATATGAAGAGTTGACTCATTGGAGAAGACTGCGATGCTGGGAGGGATTGGGGGCAGGAACAGAAGGGGACAACAGAGGATGAAATGGCTGGATGGCATCACTGACTCGATGGATGTGAGTCTGAGTGAACTCCGGGAGTTGGGGATGGACAGGGAGGCCTGGCGTGCTGCAATTCATGGGGTGGCAAAGAATTGTACTTGACTAAGCAACTGAACTGAACTGCACCTTACAAGTGGTATCCAAAATACATTTATTTGGCTATATCTCATAAGAAGAAATGAATACAAATATAAAGGAAATAGCTGTAATTAATATGAAACTAAAAGGAAGCTTTGTGGCACCTTTACATAAAAGGTTACAGGAGAAAGTAATATCGTCTTGAAAACTGGCAAACTTCCCTAGGAGATAAGACAGTGCGTAAGTGCAGAAGAGGAAGTCATGTATTTAGCAAAGATCAGATTTAAAGAGACAAGTGCTAATAGAATCAGATAATCTGTGTAGTTGGCATTTTGAACTGATTAAAACTATCATGTCAGAACTTACTGTTGATTTATATATTTAAAAAAAAAAGCCAGACCAAAGCTCTTTCAAATTCCAATAATATACAAATACATGAGTATATATTTGACATCTAATTTGTTTTAGATATTCTGTAGGTCTGATGCATCAATTTATTTAAATTTTAAGCACAGAGTTATAAAGAAAAATTTTCAATGTCATCAGCATTTCGCTGAGGCCATTACTCTCTACTGAGTAAGTCTGAACATTTGAAATACTCTTAAAATCAGTTTATCTCTTACAAAACTCAACTTGCCAATATAAACCTGAAATGACCTTAGTGTATCTTTTAGACATGAAATAAAGTAAATGCTACATTTATTGTTTTAAATAGTGCTATTTAAGATGTCTAGCATTTCATACAGAGAAGGCAATGGCATCCACTCCAGTACTCTTGCCTGAAAAATCCCATGGACAAAGGAGCCTGGTGGGCTGCAGCCCATGGGGTCGCTAAGAGTCAGACATGACTGAGTGACTTCACTTTCACTTTTCACTTTCATGCATTAGAGAAGGAAATGGCAGCTCACTCCAGTGTTCTTGCCTGGAGGATCCCAGGGACTGGCGACCCTGATGGGCTGCCGACTATGGGGTTGTGCAGAGTCGGACACAACTGAAGTGACTTAGTGGCAGCATTTCATAAGTTTCTTTATGCCAAAATAAATAAAGGAAAAAAATAAACTGATCCAGAATACTAGTACAATAGTGAAATAATGTTGTGCTTTGCCCATTCAGTTTCAAAGTAAATATTATTCCGCTATTGTAAGTCATCATACCTAAAATTATTATAGCAGACAATGTCTTCCATGAGCAACATATGTTAAGAGTTTCCAATATTAGGCTTTCCTTTATTTCAATCTCAAATCAATAAGCAATGTGGATTAAGAATTTTCTTGCTGGTCATTCCAATTGTCCTTTTTTTCAACTTCTCTTGTGGTCTTGAATTTGTTGTCACTTAGTTATGTTTGACTCTTTGTGATCCCATGGATTGCAGCATGCCAGGCTTTCCCATTCTTCGCAATCTCCCAGAGTTTGCTCAAACTATCTCCATTGAGTTGGTATACCATCCAACCGTCTCATCCTCTCTATCCCCCTTCTCCTCTAACTCTTAGTCTCTCTCATCAGGGTCTTTTCTAATGAGTTAGCTCTTACCATCAGATGGCCAAAATATTGGAGCTTCAGCTTCATAATCAGTCCTTCCAATGAATATTCAAGGTTGATTTCCTTTAGGATTGGTTGGTATGATCTCCTTGCTTTCCAAGGGACTCTCAAGAATCTTCTCTAGCATCACAGTTCAAAGGCATCAATTCTGTGGTACTCAACCTTCTTCATGGTCCAACTGTCACCTCCATACATGACTACTGGAAAAACCATGGCTTTGACTATATGGACCTTTGTCAGCAAAGTGATGTCTCGGCTTTTTATTATGCTGTCTATATTGATCATAGCTTTTCTTCCAAGGAGCAAGCATCTTTCCATTTCATGGCTACAGTCACCATATGCAGTGATTTGGAGCCCCAGAAAATAAAGGCTGTCACTGTTTCCATTGTTTCCCCATCAGTGTGCTATAAAGTGATGAGACTGGATGCCATGATATTAGTTTTATGATGCTGAGTTTTAAGCCAGCTTTTTCATACTCCTCTTTCATTTTCATCAAGAGGTCTTTAGTTCCTCTTCACTTTCTGTTGTAATAGAGAATTCAAGCTATCTTAGAAAGGTGGAGTAAAAGAACTACCTTAAATACTCTAGCAACAGTATGTATAGATTACTTTTTGTTGGAAACTCTAATATTAAAGACAAAATATTATGTTTATACACTATACTGTAATTGGTAAATTTCTTTCTTACAGGAATACAAGTTAGCAACTCTAAAACTGCTTTCAATTTATGCAATCTCTATATTTTGTATCAGGGTTAGATGAAATGATCTTTCACCTCATTCGTCACTTTAAGCAAGTGTAAATCAATAATCACATTTTGACAAAAATTAATTTTATTTCTTGAAAATAGATTCTGAATTTGTTTAACAGAGGAAAGTGATATCACATGTTTAAATATAATATGGACGCCTTCCTCAACCACTGCTCTTGGAAACTGCAGACATTGATACAGAGTTTTAAACCTGCTTGATAGCAATTTTAGTGGCTGCTGAAAAGTTACTGAGTAATGCGCTATTTCTAAAGCATAATCTCATGTTAAAGTCACTAGGCTAGCTATAGAAAGACAAATATTTATGTCTGTATTTAATGTAAAACTGATCCTCACTCCTGAGAAATATAGCCATTACTAAAACAAAATTGACAAACAGGAAAATAATATATAAAATATAATATTCTCAATTGCTTAAAACAAAAGCCATTTGGATTATGACACAAAAGATATATAGCAAACAATGTGAGTAATAGAACCAAATTGCACACATATAAAATGAAAGAGATTAGTTTTTTTCTTTATGTTGATATCACTAATCGTATTTATTATATGCCTAGGGCAATCATTCTAAAAACACACTTCTAATTTGAGACTATGTGCTATACAGACTTTATGGTGCTATCAACATCTTTGTTTTATAAGCCTGTTTCCTCATCCTAAAGCCAAATTGCTTTGGCAAGATTAAAAGAAAGATCAATAATTTCTCAGAAGAGCAACTGATATTTAACAAAGAATATTTTCCATATTAAATGATGAGATGGGATTCATCACAATACTAATGTGTTATGAATATGGTGCAGTTTAATGAGAAGAAAGTGAAATGATTAAGAAATTGTGGAAACTATGATTTTCTTTACTTTCAGCTGTAAAGAAACTACCTAGAAGTAGTATCTAAAGCTAAATATAAAATTAATTATCTAAAAGAGCTAAGTCTTTTAAAGGTTTACATAAAGTCATCATCATCTGTTACCTTCTTTAAACATGGAAATGACCTCATCTGCTTATCCTATATCTGTACACCTAAATACAGCCTTTAGCAACATACGTGAACATTTCTAGAATCTGATTGCATCTCAGCTTCTTATGTAGTGATCACAATGCATTATGTATATTTTCATACTTGGTTACAAGTAATAATTTAGCAAAAGAAAATTGTAATACTTCAGTGACGAATAAATATCACTTTACCTAGAAAATACACACCTAATTAAGAAAATGCATTATTAGTTCTCATATGCAGACTTTAAGCAGAGGACTGGAAGGCATGTTATAAATATATGGTGTTGTAGAACACATTCTTATTATTATCTAACATAAAATTATATTTTACTATCTTTCATATTGTTAAATGTGCAATAAAGAGAAAGTCAATATTCCTTTTAGCACTTGGTCCACTTTTATGTTAGTTTTAATTTTATTGAGATATCCATCGGCAGCATTTTTAACACCTCAATAACTCACATCTGTATGTAAGAAAAGGTTATGAATAAAGAGAAAGCTAAGAGATATTTGCATTTTGGGGTTATTTCAAAGTCATCACCCCAAGACTAAAAAGCAGAATAACAAATTGCTCCCTAAACATTGCACTTTGAGTGAAAAGCTGGCTTAAAACATTAAGGAATACAGATTGGAAAAGAGGTAAACCTCTCACTGTTTGCAGATGACATGATACTGTATGTAGAAAACCCTAAAGATAGTATCAGAAAATTACCAGAGCTAATCAGTGAATTTAACAAAGTTGCAGGATACAAAATCAATACACAGAAATCACTTGCAATTCTATATATTAACAATAAAAAATAAATGGAAATTTAAGGAATCAATCCCATTCACTATTGCAACAAAAAGAATTAAATATCTAGGAATAAACTTACCTAAGAAGATGAAAGAACTGTACACAGAAAATCATAAGATACTAATGAAAGAAATCAAAGGTGACATAAACAGATATTCCATGTTCCTGGGTAGGAAGAATCAATATTATGAAAATGACTATACTACCAAATGCAATCTACAGATTCAAAGTGATCCATATCAACTTAACAATGGCATTTCTCACAGAACTAGAACAAAATTTTCACAGTTCATATGGAAGCACTTAAAAAATAAATGGAAATTTAAGGAATCAATCCCATTCACTATTGCAACAAAAAGAATTAAATATCTAGGAATAAACTTACCTAAGAAGATGAAAGAACTGTACACAGAAAATCATAAGATACTAATGAAAGAAATCAAAGGTGACATAAACAGATATTCCATGTTCCTGGGTAGGAAGAATCAATATTATGAAAATGACTATACTACCAAATGCAATCTACAGATTCAAAGTGATCCATATCAACTTAACAATGGCATTTCTCACAGAACTAGAACAAAATTTTCACAGTTCATATGGAAGCACAAAAGACCCTGAATAACCAAGCAGTCTTGAGAAAGAAGAATGGAGGTGGAGGAATCAACTTTCCTGACTTCAGATATAGTACAAAGCTACAGTCATCAAGACAGTATGGTACTGGCACAAAAACAGAAATATAGACCAATGGAACAAGATATAAAGCCCAGAAATAAACCCACACACCTATGGGTACCTTATTTTTGACAAAGAAGGCAAGAATATAGAATGGGGCAAAGACAGCCTCTTCAATAAATGGTGCTGGGAAAACTGGACAGCTACATGTAAAAGAATGAAATTAGGACACCATACACCATACACAAAGATAAACTCAAAATAGATTAAAGACCTAAATGTGAGAACAGAAACTATAAAACTCTTAGAGGAAAACGTAGCCAGAAGACCTGATGACATAAATCAAACCAAGATCCTCTATGAAACATCTCCTAGAGTAATGGGGAAAAAAGCAAAAGTAAACAAGTGGACCTAATTAAACATTTTTTCACAGCAAAGGAATCCATAAGCAAGGTGAAAAGACAACCCTCAGAATGGGAGAAAAAAATAACAAATGAAACAAGTTACAACAGATTAATTTCCAAAATATACAAGCAACTCATACAACTCAATGCCAGAAAAACAAATAACACAATCAAAAAGTGGGAAAAAGACCTAAACAGACATTTATCCAAAGAAAACATACAGATGGCTAATAACACATGAAAAGATGCTCAACATTGCTCATTATTAGAGAAAAGGAAATCAAAACCACAATGAGATCTCACCTAACACCTGTCAGAATGGCCATCCATCATCAAAATGTCTACAAATAATAAATGCTGTAGAGGGTGTGGAGAAAAGGGAATGCTATTGCACAGTTGGTGGGAATGTAATTGATACAGCCACTCTGGAAGATGGTTTGGAGACTCCTTAAAAAGCTAGGAATAAAACCACCATATGACCCAGAAATCCCACTCCTAGGCATATACCCTGCTGCTGCTGCTGCTGCTAAGTTGCTTCAGTCATGTCTGACTCTGTGCAACCCCATGGATGGCAGCCCACCAGGCTCCTCCATCCCTGGGATTCTCCAGGCAAGAACACTGGAGTGGATTTCCATTTCCTTCTCCAATGCATGAAAGTGAAAAGTGAAAGTGAAGTCGCTCTTCTCAACCCCATGGACTGCAACCCACCAGGCTCTTCTGCCCATGGAATTTTCCAGGCAAGAGTACTGGAGTGGGGTGCCATTGCCTTCTCCCAGGCATATACCCTGAGGAAACCAAAACTGAAAAAGACACATGTATCCCATTGTTTATTGCAGCACTTGAATGGATAAAGGAATTGTGATATGTATACAGAATGGAATATTACTCAGCCATAAAAAGGAACACATATGAGTCAGTTCTGATGAGGTGGATAAACCAAGAAACTATTATACAGAGTGAAGTGAGTCAGAAAGAGAAAGATAAATATTGAATCCTAGCATCTCAATGGACATGAGTTTGAATGAACCTGGGAGTTGGTGATGGACAGGGAGGCCTAGTGTGCTGTGATTCATGGAGATGCAAAGAGTTGGACATGACTGAGCGACTAAACTGAACTGAACTAAACTGAACTGAACACACATATATAGAATCTAGAAAAATGGTACTGAAGAATTTGTTTACAGGGCAGCAATAGAGAAATAGACATAGAGTATAGACTTATGGTCATGGGGAGAGGGGAGGAGAGGGTGAGTTGTATGGAAAGAGTAACATGGAAACTTACATTACCATATGTAAAATAGATAGCCAATGGGAATTTGCCATGTGGCTCAGGAAACTCAAACAGGGGCTCTGTATCAACCTAGAGGAGTGGACTGGGAAGGGAGATGGGAGGGTGATTCAAAAGGGAGGGAATATATGTATACCTATGGCTGATTCATGTTGAGGTTTGACAGAAAACAACAAAATTCTGTAAAGCAATTCTTCAATAAAAATATAATTTAAAAACTAAAATAATAATCTGCTTTCCAATGCGGTGGACCCAGGTTTGATCCCTGGTCAGGGAAATAAAATCCACATATCACAGGGCAACTAAGGCTGTGAGCTGCAACTACTGAGCCCATGTGTTCTATAGCCCGTATACCACAACTAGAGAGAAGCCAGAGTGCCACAATGAAGAGCGTGTGTGCTGCAACTAAGACCCAAGCAGACAAATTAACTAAATATTTTTAAAAGTATTTGGGGGAAAGAAAACCCTCAACTTTCAGAAAGCTAAGATGATGGCATCCGGTCCCATCACTTCATGGCAAATAGATGGGGAAACAATGGAAACAGTGAGAGACTTTATTTTGGGGGCTCTAAAATCACTCAGATGGTATCTGCAGCCGTGAAATTAAAAGATGTTTGCTCCTTGGAAGACAAGCCATGACCAACATAGTATATTATAAAAGAGACATTACTTTCAGACAAAGGTTCGCCTAGTCAAAGCTATGGTTTTTCCAATAGTCATATATGGATGTGAGAGTTGGACTATAATGAAAGCTGAGCACCAAGAATTGATGCTTTTGAACTGCAGTGTTGGAGAAGATTCTTAAGAGTCCTTTGGACTGCAAGGAGATCAAACTAGTCCAGCCTGAAGGAAATTAGTCTTGAATATTCATTGGAAGGACTGATGTTGATGCTGAAACTCCAATACTCTGGCCACCTGATGCAAAGAACTGACTCCTTGGAAAAGACCCTGATGCTGGGAAAGATTGAAGGCAGGAGGAGAAGGGGACAACAGAGGATGAGATGGTTGGATGGCATCACCGACTCTATGGACATGAGTTTGAGCAAGCTCTGGGAATTGGTCACGGACAGGGAAGCCTTGCATGCTGCAGTCCATAGGGTCACAAAGAGTTGGACAAGACTAAGTGACTTAACTGAATTGAAACATTGCACTTCTTGGTTGTTCAAATAAATCAGTTTTTTTTTGATAAGTGAGGTAGAGAGGGAAAGTTGGCTAGATCACAGTGCACTGAAATGGTTTCTACTTGCAGGTCGAAATGCACTTCCTTTTACTGCTTTTAATCTAGGATTATCTATTTATATAAAAATAAATATTTCCAGATACATGGAAATACTCATTTTAATTTTATTAGAATTGCCTTGTTTTTAACACCTCAAATTAAAGAATGAAAATAAGAAAATGGGAAAAAATCTGACAACTATATGCACTAATTTTTCCTTTTTCAGGCAAATATCTCCAAACAACTGGACTTTTTAATGAATTTGCAATGATAGGTCACTTTGTATATGGAGATGTAGCTGCTTAAGTTTCCTATTGTCAATGAAAATCATATTATATAGAGAAGGAAGCTAATGATTATAGGCTGATTTCTACTTGCCTGCTATGAGTATGTTGACTTTATAAAAATAGAAATTCCATTTGCCTGTGAGTTGTGTGGAGTAGAAGAAATTATTTGAATAGGGAGAGCCATTTTATTGTTTGTTTGCTTGTTTGTTTTTTCCTTGAAGATTTGATGGCTTTACCATTCATGAGAGATCAGAGCTTCTCTTTCTGTTGCCCCATCTTACCACATTTCCTGAAGTTTTGGTGGCTACTGTAGACAACTATAAAAAAATACATCATGGCTGAAACATAGTATAAGAAATGCTTTATTTATTAAATGTCCAGTATACGTTCTCTTGGAGGGTTCTCATTCAAGGGGTGACCTGGACACACGGGATCATTTATCCTCCTGGAGCTGCCACCTCCAGCTTCGGACACAGACTTCCTGAGCCTCACTTCTGCCTACCATCCTTTAGTTAACATTTTACCAGAATTCTAGTTCAAAAGGAAAGGGTGGGTTGAAGAGAAAAGGCTCATGACAGCTGATCGACTGACTCCCTTTATACAATCTATGACAGCTCCAAGGAACTGTCCCATGTGTTTCTTAGACCAATTACGTGTATGTTTGTGTGAGCCTGAGAATTGTATTTTTGTTTGTTCTGTTTTTGTCTGGCCACAATGATAACCAGAATAGGGCTGGAACTTTTGAATAAGGAAGTGAGGAAAAGGGATGTTCAGTAGGTGGCTAATATCTATGTCCAAAGCCACATCAACAGAGCTGGTTGTTGCCAAGACACCCACACACTGTAAAATTAGGCACCTTCCTCTCTATTACTGTTGATGACATCAGTACGTTATTGTTTCTCAGACTAGTGATGCTTGCTTTATTTCAGGAGCAGTCAACAATTCCAATTTCCTAATGTATAGTTTAATTATTCGTAGTTTAACCTTTTACCCACTTGTAATGATAGAAAAAGGATCATTGATCTTTGTGTAGGAAAATGAAGACATGTAGTATGTCCCAGAAAATCTGTTTTGAAGATCATAGTATTCAATATTGATTAACACAAAACTAATATATTGGCTTCTTATGACTCTCCATCCACCTTCATGATGAATTTGAGTAGGGTAGAAATATAAAAAGTAGCAATGACATAGCAGAAAAAGCTGGCAAAAGTCAAAGGCACTTGTTGCCAAGATAGAAATTATAAAGAAAACATAAACCAGGCAACAACTTGTCCTTTTGACTTTTGTAAGTCCCTCGAACTTCTTAGAGTCCCTTTCTTAACAGTCCTCTGCTACACATATCTGGAGGAACCTACAGTTCTCATAATGGCCATCATTACAGTGTTTAAAAGCTCTGATATGCCGGACAGTTACAATTTTCCCTTTTTGAAGCCTCCTATTCAGGTGTCGAACAACAGAGACTAAACAAAATTGTAGCAGCTCAACTAGATTTCAGAGAAGGCAATGGCACCCCACTCCGGTACTCTTGCCTGGAAAATCCCATGGGCAGAGGAGCCTGGTGGTCTGCAGTCCATGGGGTCGCTAAGAGTCAGACATGACTGAGTGACTTCACTTTCACTTTTCACTTTCATGCATTGGAGAAGGCAATGGTACCCCACTCCAGTGTTCTTGCCTGGAGAATCCCAGGGACAGGGGAGCCTGGTGGGCTGCTGTCTGTGGGGTTGCACAGAGTCAGACATGACTGAAGCGAAGCAGCAGCAACATTTTGGTGTATGGCTGTGAATATCAATCTTAACTCAGCCTAAAGCAAGGCTGCTCAGACTTTACTGTGAAAGTCAACCACTCTGGAGATCTTTTTAAAACCTAGATTCTGACTCATTATGTCTTGGGTTGGGAAATGAAATTCTCTGTTTCTCGTAGGTACCCAGATGATATACGTGAGCTGATGAACAGAGCATCCATTGGCCAGGGCTAATTCAAGATATTTCATTTGGTCTTGGAAAATATATTTAGTCCCATTTATTAAGAGATAAGTTGTTTTTTTAAATTTTTTAAAATTCAGATGTTTTATTAAAACTAGTTGTGTTGATTTTCTAGGGATACCGTAAGAGACACTGGATGGTAAAACAACAAAAATGTGTTTTCTCACAATTCTGTATGTCAGAAGTCTGAGACCAAAGTGTTGAAAGGGTTGGTTTCTTCTGAGGCTTCTCTCTTTGATTGCTCATGGCCATCATTGCCTTGTATTTTCACAAGGTCTTAACCTCTGTATTTCTGTATCCTCATCTCCTCATAAGGACATTGGCCATATTGGATTAGACTCATACTAATAATCTCATTTTAATTTAATTACTTCCTTAAAGAACCTATCTCCAAATAAGTCATATTCTGTGTTACTGGAGGTTACCTTATAAATGTAGGGGTACACATTAATCCCATTTCAGCAGTATTATTCAACTTTCCTGAACAGACAAAATCAAACATAGTTTTTCCTTTTGAGTAATCTTTCCATAAGTATAAAAACCATATACGTGCATGTGTGCTGAGTTGCTTCAGTTGTGTCTGACTCCGTGCAACCCTTGGACTGTAGCCTGCCAGGCTCCTTTGCCTGTGTAATTTTCCAGGCACAAATACCAGAGTGGGTCGCCATGCCCTCTTCTAGGGGATCTTTCCAACACAGGGATCCAGCCTACACTTCTTAATGTTTCCTGTATTGACAGGTAGATTCTCTACCACTAGCACCACCAGGAAAGTAATAAAAATTATATATTATTTTCAAATTAAGTATTAATATTTTATAATTGCCTTATAAAATGCATATTTTTAGGTTTTGACTATTTTCCATTGCTAAATGAATTTGTCAGTATTGTTTGAATTTTTAAATTCTCATTTATTCTTGAGCTTAAATCCATATGAGATTGACAACAGATCCCACTGTGAAGTAGTGGAAAGAGTCAGATTTGCTGTCAAGATAATACTGCTATTTAATAAATAGCCCATGGTAAGCATGTAACTTCAACTTACTAAACTTCATGATGTGCACTTACAAATTTGAAGTAGTATCTACCTCACAGCATATAAAGGAGCTACAAAGAGAGCATACACATGATAATAAAATAGTTATATTTTCAGATTTGGGTAAATGTTGAAAGAAATATTATACAATGAAAAGGGAATGGGTTTTTTCCTTAAAGCACTTCTGTCTGAATGTGGGTAAGTCATTTTACTCCTCTAAGCTACTGTTATGCTTTCTATAAAGTGAAGATATAGTGCTTAACTTGCAAAGATTTTGTAAGTTTATGTAATTGTCTTTATACATAATTCAGCTCAGTTAACTTGCCAGTCATGTCCAACTCTTTGCGACCCCATGAATCGCAGCATGCCAGACCTCCCTGTCCATCACCAACTCGCAGAGTCCACCCAAACCCATGTCCATTGGTTGGTGATGCAATCCAACCATCTCATCCTCTGTTTTCCCCTTCTCTTCCTGCCCTCAATCTTTCCCAACATCAAGGTCTTTTCAGATGAGTCAGCTCTTCACACCAGGTGGCCAAAGTATTGGAGTTTCAGCTTCAACATCAGTCCTTCCAATGAACATCCAGGACTGATCTTCAGAATGGACTGGTTGGATCTCCTTGCAGTCCAAGGGACTCTCAAGAGTCTTCCCCTACATCACAGTTCAAAAGCATCAATTTTTTATTGCTCAGCTTTCTTTATAGTCCAACTCTCACATCCATACATGACCACTGGAAAAACCATAGCCTTGACTAGACTGACCTTTGTTGACAAAATAAGGTCTCTGCTTTTTAATATGCTGTCTAGGTTGGTCATAACTTTCCTTCCAAAGAGTAAGTGTCTTTTAATTTCATGGCTGCAATTATAATAGATTGTCAATAAATTTTACTTTTAATATAAAATCATAGCTTTTCTTGAGAAACATGTTAAATCTTCCCATTAGAATATTTTAGACACTCTTCCAATTGTATTATATGTGTGTGTATGCTGAATATGCAAAAACAAAAATATGAAAATCAAGATGATAAGTATGTACTAAATAAACATAGTAAAACTCTGAGATATTAATGCAATTCCAAACCTCTGCAAAATACAAAATTTTACAAAGATTACCTGAAGTCCTTTTTGGTTCAGTCATTATCAGAGACATTTTCTATTCACTACTGACTTGGGAAAGTGGGTGTAGCAGAAATCAAACTGGAAAGACTTTTTTTTTTTAAGTTAATAAATTCAGTTCAGTTCAGTTCAGTCGCTCAGTCATGTCTGAGTCTTTGCGACCCCATGAATTGCAGCACACCAGGCCTCCCTGTCCATCACCAACTCCCGGAGTTCACTCAGACTCACGTCCATTGAGTCAGTGATGCCATCCAGCCATCTCATCCTCGATCGTCCCCTTCTCTTCCTGCCCTCAATCCCTCCCAGCATCAGAGTCTTCTCCAATGAGTCAACTCTTTGCATGAGGTGGCGAAAGTATTGGAGTTTCAGCTTTAGCATCATTCCTTCCAAAGAAATCCCAGGGCTGATCTCCTTTAGAATGGACTGGTTGGATCTCCTTGCAGTCCAAGGGACTCTCAAGAGTCTCCTTCAACACCACAGTTCAAAAGCATCAAATCTTCTGTGCTCAGCCTTCTTCACAGTCCAACTCTCACATCTATACATGACCACTGGAAAAACCATAGCCTTGACTAGACTGACCTTAGTCAGCAATGTAATGTCTCTGTTTTGAATCTGCTATCTAGGTTGGTCATAACTTTCCTTCCAAGGAGTAAGCATCTTTTAATTTCATGGCTGCAGTCACCATCTGCAGTGATTTTGGAGCCCAGAAAAATAAAGTCTGACACTGTTTCCACTGTTTCCCCATCTATTTTCCAGGAAGTGATGGGACCAGATGCCGTGATCTTCATCTTCTGAATGTTGAGCTTTAAGCCAACTTTTTCATTCTCCATTTTCATTTTCATCAGGAGACTTTTTAGTTCCTCTTCACTTTCTGCCATAAGGGTGGTGCCATCTGCATATCTGAGGTTATTGATATTTCTCCCAGCAATCTTGATTCCCAGTTTTGTTTTTTCCAGTCCAGCATTTCTCATGATGTACTCTCCATAGAAGTTAAATAAGCAGGGTGACAATATACAGCCTTGATGTACTCCTTTTCCTATTTGGAACCAGTCTGTTATTCCATGTTCAGTTCTAACTGTTGCTTCCTGACCTTCATATAGGTTTCTCAAGAGGCAGGTCAGGTGGTCTGCTATTCCCATCTCTTTCAGAATTTTCCACAGTTTATTGTGATCCCCAAACTAAATTAACTGAATTTCAAAATGAGATAAAAATTGGGTTGAGGTGGCTAACTTGATAGAATAAATTTTGTATTAGATGTAAGAACTTGAGCTGTTCAGTTTCAAAAAACAGATTGTTCTTATAAATAAGGAATACAATAGGTAAAGAAATAGATAACCCAGTCAACTTATAATTTGTTTTGGAAGAGTGACTAAAATTATTAGAAAAAATATAGATATGCTTAGTTTTTTTGTGAGAACATAGGTGCTCTAGTTTCCTCTGCCATAAGCTGATTCCTCAGAGGAGAGCGTGTAAGGTAAGAACCCTAGATAGGTTTGGAGGAACTGAAGATAAAGACCTTTCTTCAATCTCTGTGTGAAGGCTGTGGATATGTTGAATTTTGAGAGAGATTTTCCATGCCAACATTGCACAGAAACAGTGGCAAAGGGAGTCTAACCAAAGAGCTTTGAGACTCTCTCATTTCAAAACCTTTACTTCTAATGCTTTGTGTTTCCTCTACTCCCAAATGGAGTATCTAAATTTCCCATAGCACATCCCAGTTCAGAGTCATTGGATATGTCAGAAAAGTAGTGAAAATATAAAAAAAAGACATAAATGAAAAGATAGGATGAGTTTGTTCCCATTGTGGGAGAGAGAGAATGTCTTTATACCAAGGGACTCTATGACTTAATGTTACATAATAGACAGCTCTCCCTCCAAAAATTCTGTGTCAACTAAGGGAGAATGAAAACAAGTTAACTGAACACCTTAAGAATTGGGGAAAACCAAATTTACCTTACAATGGCTAACTTACAATTTAAGATACAAAAATGGGAGTTTTTTGTTACAGTAAGAAAATTTCAGAGAAATAGAGATTATTATAGTTATTTACACCCAAGTTCATATAACTGTAAGACTTTTGCCTACTAGATCTTACAGTTAACTTTTAAATTATTATTTTAATAGTGCATACTCTGTATTAGTCTGCTTCAGCTGCTCTTACAAAATGCCACAGTTTGGGTGAATTAAACTACAGAAAATTATTTTCTCACAGTTTTGGAGACTGGAAGTTCAAGATCAGGGTGCTGTTAGCCAGGCTTGTAAATGGCCAGTTCCTTTTTGTGTCCTTATATATCCTTTTCTCTGTGCATGCATAAAGAGATCTTTGATATCTATTCATCTACTTATAAAGACAAAACAACAATTATGTTGTATTTGGACCCCATGCTATGACCTTTTTTAACTTTCATTATCTCCCTGAAGATGAAATGTCTAAATGCTGTCCCATTGGGAATTATGACTTCAACATACAAATTGGGGTAAGGAATATCAGAATTCAGTCCATATGAATACTCTGAAGATTTTAAGAGTAAATTCTAAAGGAAATTTTTTTAATTGCCTAATATAATTTCATTAAGAATCTGCTGCTCTGAAGATTTGCTTATACCTCATATTAAGATTTATGGTACATTGAAACATCAGTGAGTCAAGATAACTGACTGAAATATAAAATTTCAAGTGTGGATTTATTTTAATTAGTAACATAATAAAATACAATAATTATTGCTTCTGCAAGTATTTCAAATAAAGTCAAACTTCCTTTTCAGATATAATTACCATCTTTGTAAAGTATAAATGTTAGACTATATCCATATATGTAGCATTAAAAATAATTTAGGGGGCACTTTTAGAACTTATAATGCTATTTCCAACCAGAATTTTACTTAGCAGTGTTTCTCCCATTTTTATTCCTTTTGAGTAGCTCTTAGAAACCATTATGTCACTCCTTTTTGAGTTTTATTCAGTGTGGACAATACTTAATGACCAAGTCTATTGAAGAGACAGATGAAATAACCCGCCTAGCCAATGAAAATCTGCATTTCAGAGAATTCTCTTCTTTGAATTCTGAGTGTCTTTTGTCAGGGTTCATAGTACTTTTAAGAAATATTTAAGTTTATACTGTTCTTCTGAAGTTCAAAAATACTCAGTGGCTATCAAACCACTGAGGTACTTTTCTATCAGTATATTGACATTTGAATTGTTCTTTTTAGATTTTTGATTTTACATTTAAGGACAAGCGATGATTACCATTACAATGTACAAAGTTTGCCACATCTTCAGTTTTCCAAATACAAGGAAAGAGAAAGATCATATAGGACTGGAAGACTAAATTAGCATAAGGCTGGTGGATAAGGTATAGAAACAAATTATCAAAAATAACACAATAGAGGTGACATTGGGCTCATTTATTTTTGTCAAATCTTTGTAACAGCCCACCCATGCAATATATTGTAATAAAACCAACTTTTATGTTGAAATTGGTACTAACAATGTTTAGAGTCTATGACTACTGAACTTACAAATAGCAGACTCTTGATAGCAGTGATTAATCTTAATTCCAAACAAAAAATTAGTTATTTCTGTCTGAATGGATAGAGAAGCATATTGTTAGACTTTGAAAATTTGCAGCTAAACTTGCCGTTGAATTAGTATATGGTTGAGAATTGTTTTGTATATAGTGATAGTCACACCATCTTAATGCCAGAAGAAGGAAAAACATGCCCTCACATCTAATTTAGATCTTAGTTTGTCCTACTTCTTATCATGAAAATGTCGATTAGGAAACAAAAATGATTTTTACTGTGAACATCATATATAATAGAAAATTATAATACAACTTGCTGATTTACAATGAAATGGCATTATGATTTTTGAGCACAAATTAAAGTGGTATAAATGAAGATGAGTGAAAGCCACCATACTGACAGTAACATATCTTACCAATTAGTAATTCTGAAAGTCTGTTCTAACTGTGTACTATATGTGTAAGCAAGCAAAGTAATTGAGGTAATGAGAAAAATGTGAAATTTAAAATCATTATACATGGTTTTAAAACCATTACATATTTTAAAAACTACTTTTTGACGTGGGATCTGTTTTAAAATTTGAATTGCCATGGACTCTAATAAACCAGAAGAAAATTTGCTGAACCATTTCTTTCACAATGATAATTTTCTTATTGACAACCAAAAATGATGTAGTGGAGATCATATATTTAATATCCTTCAAGTTACATGGGGACTGCAACATGCATATGAATTGTGTTTTCTGAGTTTGCATACTAATGACGAGAAAGCAGCCTTGGAGATAGAGTACAGTACTGACCGCATGATGTCACTGAATGTCTTATCAGTTCATAGAGTATTAGAATTACTTTGAGAATCTAAAATAAGAAAACAGTATAAGTGTTAAAAGAACAGACAGTAGACATACACTTAAAAAAAACTGAATATTTAAATTTTCTTGGCCCGGTACATGATATATTTGAAACAAAAAATTACAGTATATATTGTCTAACTAAAGCTTATAAATATACCACTATAATCCTTTTTCTTAGAATTAAGATAGAAGATGAGTTTTGAAAATATATCTGAACATTATTTATTAGCATGTTTAGAAAAACATGATCTGTAATACAAGTATCTTTTTTATTCTTGCAGTTTATTCTCACTTGAGAACACAGCAGTGATCATTCTGATAGGCTAAACAAATTTTAAGTATTTTTTTACTTCACTGTGTTATCTCCTTCAAACCATAGATCATTAGGAAATAAAGCAAAGAAGCTATATCATTGATAAAATATCCTAACACAATTGTGGTAAGATGAAAGATGGCCCCCAAAGATGTTCCTGTCCTCATCCCCAGAACCTGGGAATATGTTACCTAATAGGGCAAGAAAGATTTTGAGATGTGATTAAGAATCCTGAAATGGGGAGCTTATCCTCCCGATGAGTCCTAAATGTAATCATGAATGACTGTAGAACAGAAAGGCAAGAGGGTCAGTGAAAGAGAAAACAGAGTGCCAATAAGAGCAATGATTAGAGTGATATGGCCAAGAACCAAGAAAGGCAGCAGTCTCTAGAGACTGCAAGAGAGGAAACTTTACTTCACTGTGATCTCTTCCTTCAGAAGGGATCAGCTTGCCAACATCTTGAGTTTAGCCCCTTAAGACTCGTTTTGGACTCTGACTCCCAGAACTGTAATGTAAAAAATTAGGGTTATTTTAAATCATTAAGTTTGGAATGGAATTTGAGACAACAGCAATAGAAAACTACTACAGGAATAGACACATTTTTTAAAAATCCATTTGGTTATTTGCTAATCACATTTAACCTGTCTTCAGATGTAAACACTGCCATAATATATGTGAAATGTTTCTGATGGCATGAATTATTAACTAATACTAAATATTATCAAAGCTAGTAGTTTTACTGATATGGTAAGCAGTTAAAATATTCACCTCAGTGCATAATTCTAGGTGCAAGAATGACATAATACTCCATAAAAGTGGTGCTCCATGAAATGAAATAATGCATTATTCTTAGAGAAACACACCACCCTGCTGTCTCCACACAGCAGATTTGATGATTTACTTCCCCAGTTCCTTGTACCAGGTTTTGTATCTGTCATGTGACACCAACTTCAAATAACAGCAAATATAATTCACCCTGAATTAAATATTAAGGATATTTTTATCTATCATAAGCTGGAAAGCAGTTACTCAGTGTGTCATCAAGAACTCTGATTCTTGCTTCCTCTCCTGTCTGCTGTCCACAGTGATAGCTATTGGCTAAGGCCAGGTCATCTTGTCATAATAATATAGTTGTCAATAGTGAAATAGATTACATTTTTTCTTGTTTTCATGAAGAGTGCATAAAAGAGGGTACTTTTCATGTCCTAAAACAAATCCTTTCCTTTGAGTCTGACTGTGTCTACTTAGGTTCCATGTAAACTCTTAAAGCAAAGGCAGTCTTTAAAATAAGTCTTACATTGTGTTTGAATTAAACCTTGGTTTCTTAAATAAACATTATCAGTTCAGTTCAGTCGCTCAGTCGTGTCCAACTCTTTGCGACCCCATGAACCACAGCACACCAGGCCTCCCTGTCCATCACCATCTCCCGGAGTTCACTCAGACTCACGTCCATCGAGTCAGTGATGCCATCCAGCCATCTCATCATCAGTCATCCCCTTCTCCTCCTGCCCCCATCCCTCCCAGCATCAGAGTCTTTTCCAATGAGTCAACTCTTCACATGAGGTGGCCAAAGTACTGGACTTTCAGCTTTAGCATCATTCCTTTCAAAGAAATCCCAGGGCTGATCTCCTTCAGAATGGATTGGCTGGATCTCCTTGCAGTCCAAGGAACTCTCAAGAGTCTTCAACACCATAGTTCAAAAGCATCAATTCTTCGGCGCTCAGCCTTCATCACAGTCCAACTCTCACATCCATACCTGACCACAGGAAAAACCATAGCCTTGACTAGACTGACCTTAGTTGGCAAAGTAATGTCTCTGCTTTTGAATATGCTATCTAGGTTGGTCATAACTTTTCCTCCAAGGAGTAAGCGTCTTTTAATTTCATGGCTGCAGTCACCATCTGCAGTGATTTTGGAACCCCAAAAAATAAAGTCTGACACTGTTTCCACTGTTTCCCCATCTATTTGGCATGAAGTGTTGGGAACAGATGCCATGATCATTGTTTTCTGAATGTTGAGCTTTAAGCCAACTTTTTCACTCTCCTCTTTCACTTTCATCAAGAGGCTTTTTAGCTCCTCTTCACTTTCTGCCATAAGGGTGGTGTCATCTGCATATCTGAGGTTATTGATATCTCTCCTGGCAATCTTGATTTCAGCTTGTGTTTCTTCCAGTCCAGCGTTTCTCATGATGTACTCTGCATATAAGTTAAATAAGCAGGGTGACAATATACAGCCTTGAAGTACTCCTTTTCCTATTTGAAACCAGTCTGTGAAGGTATTAACATGGTTCTCAGAGGCTTATCTGACTCTACCCCTGGAACTGGAGTTGCGACCTCTGAGCCATGTGGGCTGCTTAGAGAGAGAGAGTGATTATCTGCCCAATATTTTTATGTTATAAAAGCAAGGGAAAGGAAGAAAAAAATGTTGAAAATACAAGATATGGCTCACTAAAGTAAGTTCAAACTGAGATTTTTTCAAAAAGCCTTTTCTTTTCCCTATATCATGATTCAGTCACCTAGAACTGGGAATAATGTATACCGTTAAATTCTAATACCTCATTCCCAATCATATGCTTGCATCTATTCCAGGTTCTTGTCCTATAGTATAAGTCCCCTTGCAAGTAAATCGACATCACACCTCATCACATTGTCCTGTAGAGAATTGGGTCATGGGGAACAGGCAATAAGATACCTTGTAAGAGAGTAATTGATTTGTCCCATGGTCTAGAAACAGTGCATTCCCCTGTCAGGATCAACACATTAATTAACTTACAGTTTCAGAGGCAAATATAGGATACAGTTGCACAAATATGACCTTCTCAAAAAGGAAAGATTAGTGACCCTGTGAGTCAATGTAAACAGGCAGTTGATATGTTGAAAAGTGTTTCTTCATTGGAAAATGCATTTTTGTCCACTCTGTTGCCTTTTAAGAATTGGGAAGGCAGTTGGAGGCCAACAGCAGAGGATAGGGTTGGAACAAGGAGGCTGAATAGTGCTTTCCTTTTTTTTGTTCTTTTCTCCAAGCAGTAGGAAACAAGTCTAGGAGTTTTGAGAGCCAGTGAGGGTTTGGTGAACCAATTCATTTTCAGAAGTGGAGAAATTCTCTATGTGCCCCTTTATTATTTGTTTTGCTTCTGTTCTGATCTCAGGAGATTTAAGAGTTGGAGATGAGGCTAAAGTGTTCACCCAAGGAAGACTGAAGGCCCTCCACAGTTATCCAGCTATGTTGGGACTTCAGGGATAGGAGGGATTCAAAAGGTTATAGTTCTGTTGAAACAGACAGCCAACTCATGGCTCTGCCCACATGTGGGCATAGAAATGGATGATGGTGCCATGGAGTATAGGGCAATATTCTGATCATACATGAATCATGGCGAGAGATAGAAAGAGCCCTTGAGCCTGGGCACTGTTTAGGTACTGGTACGTGAACAGGTATCTAGGCAAAGAGGAAAAAATTCTTGGAGTTTCCTAGAGCTGTGCCCACAATTTGCCTCTAAACCTTCTCCCCTAAGCTCCAGTACTTTCAAATCCCCATCTAGGATATAAAAGGATTTCCTGGAACTGTGAATGTAACCTCAGGAATGCTGTACTTGACCTATAAAATAGAGCAAGACTTGCAGGGAAGAAACAAAAGAGATTTAAATGACTTTGTGTTGTGTTGATTTTTGCTTTTATGTGTGACTGTATTTTGACTGTATGTAAAGATTTGATGTTGGATATTATCTGTCTAAAATTCTCCATTTCATAAGTGACTGAGGGAACATTCAGACAAGGAGAAAGCTGGGGATAGATGAGTGAGTTAATGGGACAAACTCACCTTCCTTTTGCCACCAATAGTTTTTTTTAGGATTTAGTATGAGTTTCAGTCAATTTGTTGGACCCTCTGGGTGCTGATTGGGAACTTTCACAAAGGAAGGATTTATGAAAGGATGAAGTACCTTGACAGGTAACCTTGAGTGATTCAGACTTGAGTTTAAAGAGCTACTATGTACATTCTTTTATGGCATGCAGCTTGTGATTGAAGTCTTGTTAAACTGGAAGCCTCAGCTATAGAAACCTGGTGACTTTTAGTTTGTGAGTCAAGTTGAAGTCTATGGCCAAGAATCTAGAAAAAGGTTCCCACAGCATGTGGTCTAGTGATGATCATGGCCAACTTATCCCCATCAGCTTCTTGGCTTCACGTGAGAAAATGACAGTGATCATTGAGGGGAGAAGGTGGTTGGCAGTGAGAGGAGATTATCTCATGTTCTATGGCCTGATATAAAGCCTAAGATCCTGATCCTTTTGGAATCCTTGACTCATAGAATTTCCACTGAATGGCAGGGCCTGAATGACTGATTTTTAGTTAAGCTGAAAACTAATTATGTCTGCTATAATTATCTTAGCCTCAGTAGCACGTATTCCAAAGTGAAAGCAGACCTAGTCATCCTGCTCAGGAGACAGAACTCAGACTCAAACTTGGGCAGATCAAGGACACTCTTTTGGGGCACATGTCTGTGGAAATGTATCATGAGTGTGGTTGAACTGCCTGGGTCAGCTATGTAGATGCAGGGGTCTGTTTTCTGATGAGATCAACTGAAATGAGATAGTGATAGGGACACTTTGTTTCTGAGAGAGGGTCAATAACTTCAAAAAAGCTTATGACTTCTACCAAAGATAGCCCCCTTATCTCTAGGTTGTTGTTCTTGTTGCTGTTCCATCACTAAGTCATGTCCAACGCTTTGTAATCCCATGAATTGCAGCATGCCAGGCTTGCCTGTCCTTCACTGTCTTCCTGAATTTTGCTCAAACTCATGTCCATTGAGTCAGTGATTCCATCCAACTATCTCATCCTCTGTCACCACTTTCTCCTCTTGCCTTCAATCTTTCCCAGCATCAGAGTCTTTTCCAGGGAGTTGGCTCTTCGCGTCTGGTGGCCAACATAGTGGAGCTTCAGCTTCAGCATCAGTCCTTTGAATGAATTTTCAGGGTTGATTTCATTTAGGAGATTTACTGGTTTGGTCTCCTTTCTGTCCAAGGAACTCTCAAGAGTCTTCTCCAGCACCACAATTCAAAACCATCACTTCTTGGGTACTCAGCCTTCTTTATGGTCTAACTCTCACATCCATATATGACTACTGGAAAAACCATAGCTTTAAATATACAGACCTTTGTCAGCAAAAGGATATCTCTGCTTTTTAAACAATCTCCAGAATGGGGAAGCCGTATTGCACATATCACATGGAATAAGCCCCTGATATTTTCTGGCCTATATACTAAATTCATAGACTCAAAATTAAGGGAAACAGACCACATCAATTAAAGTCCATCTAAGATCTTGTTAGATGATGAATAAATAACAGAGTCCCTTGAGAGCTACCTTATCCTATTTAAATTTATCACCAGAAATAGCTACTTTGCATTAGTAGTGTTGATCAAACATACTGAAACTAAACATTTATATAAAAAATAATTCCTTTTCTTCTTCCCCCTTTTTCTTTGCTCTTATATACCAGGCTGTCTGCATCCATATGAAATTGACATCCCATTTTTTTACTCGCCATTGTTATAGCTTGAATTTTTGTACATCCCCTATTCATATGTTAAAACCTATAGACTGGAAAAATGCACAATATAAGAGCAGTGAGTTTCACTTTTATTCAATGATTTACCAAGGATTATAGCCCAGGAGATTGTCAGATAGCTCTGAGGAAGTGCCCCAAAGTAGTAGTCCCCTACTAGGATCCACTGTGTGTGTGTGTATTTATGTGTGTGTATGAATATATGATTTTGAGGGGGCTAGGAAATGCATGTAGTCAAATATACATCTTGGTAAAAGATTATTGCTAATCACCAAAGACCCTAGACATCTCAAGTTAACGATTTCACTGTTTTGCTATGTATGGGAAGATTTAAGCATCTAAGGTCCTTGAAATTCTCCTTAAATATGGCTCTTAACTGTTCAGGGGCCATATACCCAAAATGCAGAACATTTTATTAGATTTTTCTACATCCTGAATTCCCCTCAGGGTGCACTGTCCATGGGTGACTTGCAGTATGTTGCTACTTAATCCTTATATAAATCGATGTTAAGTGTTATACTTTCTCTTCTTTTGTTTATAAGCTCTGCCCACAACATGATAGTATTTGGTGACAGGGCTGGGTTTAGGGGACAGTCTTTGGGGAGATTATTAGGCTTAGATGAGATCATGAGGGTAGGACCCCATGGTGGGATTAATGCCTTTATAAGAACAGGAAGAGAGATAAAAATGAGCTCTCTCTCCCTCTCTCTCAAGGCAGAAAGAAGAGCTCATATGAGCACACACTGTGCTGGTGGCCACCTGAGAAGGTAAGAATGAAACCTGTTTCACTGGCTTCTTGATTTTGGAATTCTCAGTCTCTGGAACTGTAATATTTTTAAAATCATTTCTATATTATCATTTTTATGGTATTTGGTTATTGTGGTCCAGGCTAACTAAGACAATTACCTATTGCCATAATCTCTTTGGCTGTCTTTTCCTCTCCACTGATGACATCTTTTTCAGTTGAGAGGTATTCGTTCACAATAACTGGACAGGGATTTTTATATAGATGGTATTTATATCTAAATCAGGTTACACTAGTCAGGTTATAGCATTAATAATATACCAAAAATTTGTTTCAAAATCTTGATAATTTTGCAGAAATGTGTATGTCTCACTGTTACTGAACTCAGACCCAGTTGCTTGCTCCTCAAAGGTCAATGTGAGTGTTGGTTGGAAAGGAAAGATTTATTTACTCAGGAGGCTATTAACCTGGGGAAAAGGTGGACTCATGTCCAAAAGATAGCTCCCCACGGCTGATCAGGGGTCAAGAGCTTTTAAAGGGGAATTTCAGGGATGTATGGGCAGAGAGTGGTGGCTCTGTGTAGAATAGCACAGTCAGCTCTATCATCATGATATTGGTCATGAGGTGGTCTGATTATTGTCATCTTGATTCTTTTAAGTACAATTAATCTTCAGCTCCAGGGTTGGTTTGTTTTAATTTTCCTGAGGCCAGTTCTTAGAATTGTGTAAGGTGGAATAACATGTCATGATTACAGTCTGGTCATCATTGAGTTAACTTTGTCCACTTGGTAGGGATTTCAGTATCTGCAAAACAGCTCAAAAGACATGGCTCAGAATGTTGTCTGTAGCCCTTGACGAGGAACTAAAGGTAATGACGAAACTCTTATTTGATCTTGTTTGACTGCTTTCCTTTGTGTTTGCATTTTGCGGCTTCTCTGATTAAATTTATTCTTTAGCTATATATATGTATATTTTTTTAACAGATGAGAGGAAGGTGGATGACATGGAATAGGGTTCTGTCCTTGGAAGATGCAATAGGGTCCTGCTTGGTTTTATCACTATTCAGAAAATATTGGCTTTAGAGCTCTAGCCCTATGCTTCAAAACAGCAAGATTCTAAAATTATAACAGCTATAAGCTCTTTTGAAGTGTTTTGGGAAGTTTACTTGTTTTTAGATTTGTTGTTAAAATATAAGTTCACAAAAGCAAGAGTATTTGTGTGGTTTTTGTGCTCTTTTGATTTCATGAGTTTCTATTGCTTTCTTATTTGTTTCTTCATTTTGAAGCCTGTCTTGTATTCTAATTATATTGCAGTTGTTTACATTATTCTTTGATTATCCTTGATTGAAAAAGTAGGTGGCCAATTACAAATGTTTGTGTTCTTCATGGGATTATACACAGGCTTCTATCCTCTGGAAAGACTCACTGAGTGATTAGATTGAATAAAATCAAACAACAATATGAGTTTCTCAAATTATACTTGTATGTTCATAGGTTTAGTGTGAAGAAGAGTCATATGTGTTTATTGATTTTGAATCAAAACATTTTATCATTAGAAACAGAATTAACGTGTTTTGCCATGATTATAATCATCTACCCAAATAAAACTATTGATAGCTTGTCTGATTCAGAGAAGAACAAATGATTATGAAATATTTTGATGTATTATACAGCTACTTATAAAATGACCAACACTATTTTTGGTTTAATTACAAATTTTGACAATTTTTTTTCTTTTTCTCATAATTATAACATAACACTTTCCTTTACTCTCATTCAACATAATCTAAAATGATTTTAATCTTAATAACTTTCATAATAATTAATTTTGGAACCTATATGTATCATCCTTCTCTCTTCATTTCCCCAACTTGAGGTGATATTAATTTTTGCCACTCTTTGACTTCTAAGTGGCATTAGATGATTCAGTAATAGACAAATGGTATTTATGGATGCAGTCAGTTATTGCACATGAAATATGTCTCCTTATTTTCAAGAATGATAGTTTTGTGTGTTTGCATGCATTAAAATGTTGTAGCGAAAGTAAATCATCCACTATAATCCAACCTTCCACATCTTTACTACATACAACTATATAGACATAGATTTATACACTTTTTAAAGTGTAGAAAACTTGAGCTCACTGAGCCAAAGCCATTGTAGTGTTTTTATTCTATTTTGGATTAGTTACTTTGGTACCGACACTAAGGAAATAGTACAGTAAGGTACTTGTAAATCTAATGCAGGGCACTTATGCTGGTTTTCTACCTTGGAGATTTTGTCTCTCTATTGAAACTGAAGAGGCCAAAAAAAAAAAAAATCTAAATAAATGTGAGTTAAATAAATTTATGAAGGCATGTCAATTACTCTACAGCAATCCAACATTGCTACTGTCAGGCGAGTGTGTAATTCCTTGGTTCTGTCTCATCACAACAAAAATTTGAAGTGACAGATCAGTGTTATAGCTCTCCAATGGGCCAGTGTTACAGCCCTTAGACAGACCAGTGTTACAGCTTCGTGTGACAGCTCAGTTTTATTTAGAAAATAAGGGAAAATACATCCTCGAGGCATGAGGGCATGCTGACCCAAAGGATGTGAAGAAAAGAGAGAGCAAGTGAGAAAAAGGGGAAGCCTCAGCCCTTTGGCTCCTCTTTGTTATGGTTTTCCCTCCCCCAGGCCTGCCCTATGTAAACTGGGTTAGCCAGGAGTGCTGTTTGTTCTCCCTGAGGTCCTTACTCCAGTCCTCAGACCTTCCTTTGTTCTATTTTCACAGGCTTTTCTCTTCCTTGTCTTTTAGCCACTGCCATTCTGGACTCCTCTTTCCTATTCTAACTACCTAACACTACCAACTACGCACCTCTATGGTTATTTAGGAAACATAAAGAAATGAGAATAGATAAATTGGGACAATTTCTTAGTGGCCCTGATTTATAGGTTAATGTGGAAAACTGTGTGGGTATAAGATTTCAAAAAGAATGTGGCTATGAGTCTTAATAAATCTCAGAAATATCTACAAAATGCTTTTTTTTCCCCCCCAAGAGTTTCACTTTCATGGGAATATACAGTTACAGAAATTAAATTATGCTACCCAGGAGCACTCAGATTAATAAAAGTTTCAGATATCTAACAAAAAAGGCCTCAAAAGACTTAAATTCCATCCTGAAACTATCAAATGTTCTTGACCAGACTTGACTTTGAGGAACGGTGGTTCTATACTTAGGACGTATTTTAGGTCTTTTCTGGTAACTAAATTGAAGAGCATCTTCAAAGCTATGAAGCCAGAATCAGAGACAGCACAAATTCCAGTATGAGCATTCATTAATGAATCTGAGAGAATCCTACACATTTATCTATGAGAAGCAGAAAATGTACCAAAAGCCCTTCAAATGATATTTTAAAAACATAAAAATAAACTACATAACGTTTTGACAGAAAATGAGAATATACCAGAAAATGAACATATGAAACATGAAAACAATATCTTAATATTTCCAAATAATCCCAGGAGAAAGGACTAAACATGAGTATGTTACTGCCAAAGATGGTTTCATCCTCAGCCAGTGGAGGGAAGAACAGCAGGCTAGTGTCTCAAGAACCATTCCCCCCTCACTCTGGAGGAACACAAGAGACTTTATATAGTCTGGATCTCATGACTTTACAGTAAATGATAAGGTTTAAAGTAATGACGGTCTTGCATTCTTGTTTTGTTTTAAAAGTCATAGCTGGAGTCAGGTAGCCTTGTAATTGGGTCCCTTTGTCTCTGGGTTATTGTACTGTGGTCTTCTTTCTGAAATGCAAAAAAAAAAAAAACCTATGAAGAGAGTACAGTGAAGGTCCAGGATGTAATTAGCATAGAGTTAAAGGGTAATAGATGCAAGATGTAAGTCATGCAGAGCTGGGGGAGGGGGAGGCAATAGGTACAGGATGTAATTTACAGTGTTAGGTTAGTTTTGAGGAAAGTAAATTTAGTTAGACTACAGATTAGGAATATTTAAAGTAAAAACTAGGAGTGATCTGACCTTGTCACTTTCTTTATCTTTGCTCTCAGAAAAGGGAAAGAAAAGAAAAACTCATTTCTGAAAGAAAAATTCATTCCTCTTTTTTTCCTTCTCACTGCAACAAGTAGAAAATATTATCAGTGGTATAGGTAGCCAGGATTCATGCACCTGCTGTATCAAGTGATTCAAGTGATCAAGTGGACAAAATTTAGTAAGATTACAGAAGACCTGAAAAAATTAATTATTAAATATATGTGATATCCTAAGACTATGATAATGACAATACACTTTGAAGTGCTAGGAAGGGGACATTTATCAAATTTAGTCATGTATTAAGTCACAAATAAAGCTTTAATATATTAAAACCAAAATGTCTTTTCTGGATACAATAGAATAAAAATAGATATTATTAAAATTACTGTTAAAGATCTCTTGTTCAACATGGAAATACAAAATAAAACTGCATAATTTCTGTAAGACTGTTGTAGCCATGCGTTCCAGGAAACAAACTCACTCAGAAGGACAATGCAGATAGTGGAGTGCAGTTTATTACACCGGCGGGACCAAGGCAGAGTCTCCTCTTAGTCAAGGACCCCGACCAGTTTTTGTAAAAACCTTATATACCCTAAGTATAAGTGCCCAAACCCACCTCCTCAAATTCCCTGAAACTAATCTGAACAAAGGAAAAGAAAGATGCAAAGTTAACCCGTGATTCATATGCCTTAAACCCATGATTCATATGCCTTAAGCCTACGTAGTTAACAGTGGACAATTATCAATAGGCCTGTGGTCATACCCCAATAAGCATAATAGAATTTATGCTTCTATTCAGTTACATGGATGGTGATGGAGAGTCTAGGTACGAGCCCTGGGGCTCCTCCATCTGGGGGAAGGGGCGGAGTGTGGTTTTCCAGTTGATATGTCATTTGCATAGATACTGGGCATACAGCTCAAAGTCCACAGTCCAGCCCAGGATGGAGTCCTGCTTTCAAGATGGAGCCAGTTCTGTCTGTTTCCTCCTTCAAGACCATGTTGAAGACGAAACCTGTCAGCATCTGTGTGATGCAATTGACACTGTTTGTATTTATTCTTCAGCTTCTTTTTCTCTACCATTGTTGGCATAATTATTGGCAGAAAAGCACCTGGCATACAATAAAGATTCAGTGACTATTTCTCAGTTCTCAAATTTTTACCTAATGGAAAGTAGAGCAAAAATGCTTTTAAAAAAAAGTTTAAAGTAAGGCCAACAATAAAAGGACATAGCTACCAGAGGATTTCTCTTCCATGAAGTTGCTCTAGTTACAATGATATAATACTTACCATGAGGAACAGACTTGTATGAAAAACACATGTATGAAAAAAATGATATTTTGATATATTTTAAATTTGGGAAAAAAAATAGGAGTTTTCCACATTGATCTAATTTTAATACTTTTTGAGAAAGATGAATTAAAATCAAATAATTAAATCAAAAATGTAAAATTAAATTTGTGTATTTTTATAAATTTAAGGTGAGAAATGTTTTCTGAAGAAAGACATGAATCCCAAGAATCAAATGAAAATATAGATACACTTTGTTAAATGAAAATAAAAATGTAAAAGGCAAGCAACTTTTACATGCAAAGGAACAACAAACAAAAGTCTCATTGGAGGCTGGACGATTACAGAATAGCTGATAAATATTGAAAACTATTAATAAGCACTGAACTTGCACAATTTAATATAGAAAAAAATTCAGAATAGTGGCCAGATGTTAACAGTTCACAAAAGGGAAATTTCCCAGGGACAAGTATGCATCTAACATGGGATTCAAAGTCACAGAGAGTCAAAAAATAAATGAATAAATAAACCACTCATTTTACGATTGTTCTCACAGCAGTGCTAGTGAATATAAAAGTTTTTCATATCCATTGTTGGGGAAAGAGAATATGCATTTTACCTCTCAATAGACTAATCAGAAAAAAGGCAATTAAAATTAATTAATTCCTTATCCCATATGTTTCACTATTTGTTATCTTCGTTTGTTTGTTCTAGTAATAGAGGAGAGTTAGGGAAATATGCATGAGGGAATTTGTTGCAACAATGTTTTTAGTCACAAAAACAAATCAAATTGTGTTTTATCCATAATAGAAAAGAATAATTAGCTATTAAAAAGAATTAGGTCTGTAGCTAGAAATATAAAGGGATGTCCAATTATTTATTGTGAGGATGTGTGGTAATATTCTTATAAAAGCAGGTAATAATAATAATAAAACTGTTAAAATTACATAGTGAATGTTTGTTCCTCAGACTTCTTATTATGGATTATCCCAAAATGTGGAATTTTGTTGAGAAGAGAAAGCAGAAAATTACAATGTATAATTTTCTGACATTGACACATTCAAGTCAAAATCCATATATCTCATTCTCTAATTTTATTACAAAATATAAATTTGTAACAATGCATAGAAATATCAATGGAAGAGAAGGAATAAACTAAGAAGCCACTATCTAAATATAGCTGTGTTCTCATCAATTTATTACCTATAACTTCATAACATAAAGATTTGAGGGACTGTTGTATTCAAGTTACAATTAGGTACTTCATGCCATGATTTTATAAAATAAAATATCTTTATTTTTCTCTTTTTTCTTGATTTTGAAATTCAGAATTTTATAAAAAGTGGCACTGATTTGAGAGGATTTGGTTAAAATCACACTATTAAAATTAGATAAGCTATTTATAATTATAGTATGACTGATAATCATAATGGCATTTATGAATACTTAACGATAGGCTGATAAATCTCTAAGTGAGAAGGAGGCAATTTTCACATATTTGTACACAGAAATGACTGTGATGTGACTAAAGCACGTTAGAATGAACTAATACAAACTGAACTTTTCACCTGAAGTCATTGTCCCCCAATAATACTGATCCTATTTCTGCCTCATAGAAAAAGCTTAAGGTGTAACTACTTCACTATCCTCTAACATCTTCCAAATGAAATCATTGTCCAAAGATCAGCATCAGAATTAAGGCACCATCCACACTGATTGATTCAGATTCTGCATTCTAACAAGATCTACAGGGGATTTGTACAAATATTAATATTTCTTAAGGGCTAATCTACAGTCCTCTAAAGATGTGCATTTTGTCATCTGAAAGCATAAAATATTTCATCCTGTGTTATTACATGTTAAGTAAATATCAAAATAAACATACAGGCTAATACTACTAGTTTTACAGTTAAAAAGTTTAGCAAAGTATATAAATATTACTTTTCATTTCCTTTTGGTTTTTTTTTAATTAATTTTTATTTTTTTAGTTTGTTTTGCTTTACAATACTGTATTCGTTTTGCTACACATCGACATGGATCAGCCACGAGTGTACATGAACTCCCAATCCCGACCCCCACCTCCCTCCTCCCGCCCCTCACCCTCTCTCTGGATTATCCCCGTGCATCAGTCCCAAGCATCCTGCATCCTGCATCAAACCTGGACTGGTGATTCATTTCACTTATGATATCACACATGTTACCCTGCCACTCTGCCAA
>SJXQ01012062.1:339771-505162 GCA_006408695.1 Aepyceros melampus | reverse complement strand
TAGTAGAGTAGAATTAAGATTAAAAAATCCCCAAAGAGGAAGGATTGTTACTCAGAATATGTTATGATTGTCAACAAACTATATATTTTAACTAAATTCAAAACTCTGAGTTTTCTATAAGATGTATAATAAAAATAACAAGTTTAATTTTAGTAACCAATTTTTCTAGTTGTTTGGAGCCCAGGTTACCTATTGGGAATACAGAATGATTTAGGAAATTTTGTTTATGTCACTTAAAAGACAGCAGCACATTTAAGTTTTCATTACAGTTTTTTGTTTGTTTTTTATTTTCATAGGTACTGAAGATTGCATTTATACTTTCATTTCTATTGTGTATAAAATATAATTTATATAATTCATATTAGTACTACAGAAATACTCATTTTCCTTCTAATACTTGTTATAGTGACCAAAGCATAATAGCATCATTAAATTTGATAACTGATTATATTATTATTTATATTTCTCTAATGGTAGAGTATTTAAAAATCCACTTAATATTCTTCAACTTTGAATCAGTGTTTTTCGTTTTCTAGAATGACAAAAAGGCTTAGAAATCATACTGATACTGTGCTC
The DNA here is from genome assembly GCA_006408695.1 of Aepyceros melampus. NCBI lineage: Eukaryota > Metazoa > Chordata > Mammalia > Artiodactyla > Bovidae > Aepyceros > Aepyceros melampus. Next base: position 504,586 of record SJXQ01012062.1, on the reverse strand, counting down.
TCTTTTGTATGACAACTCTCAGGGAGGTCAGGGTTGCATAATCCTTGGTCTTCATGAAAAAACACTTCCTGAGTTATGCAAAATATGATCTTTGTACACAAATGTCAGGACCTTGTAAGCTGCTGAGCTTCTTTTTATTATTTATATTTCTCTAATGGTAGAGTATTTAAAAATCCACTTAATATTCTTCAACTTTGAATCAGTGTTTTTCGTTTTCTAGAATGACAAAAAGGCTTAGAAATCATACTGATACTGTGCTCTCTTTTGTATGACAACTCTCAGGGAGGTCAGGGTTGCATAATCCTTGGTCTTCATGAAAAAACACTTCCTGAGTTATGCAAAATATGATCTTTGTACACAAATGTCAGGACCTTGTAAGCTGCTGAGCTTCTTAAACGGGGTTACAACTACCTACATTCTGAGAAAGCACTGGGGCTCTCCATGTGTATTGTTACACGTTATCTGTGCCCAGAAGTTCCAGAATGGCAGTATCCCCAAATATCCCTCTGTACCATCTGATCCTTATTAAGACAGTAAGGGGGGGGGGGGGTATAAATATCAATGCTTCATTTTGACCATGGATGCCGTGTAGAACAGTAAAAGCATAGTGGCTTTCTCAGCAACATCCTTCATTCAATAACCGTTTCTATCTTCATGCTAGTACCAACCACGTCTTTCCAGTTGCCTGTCCTTATAGTGACCCAGCAATTAACTGCCTATAAATTCTGTAAGTTCCCTATCCCCCAGTAGGGAGCCAGAGTCCTGTCTTCACTGAACCTTCCCTGGGATGTTCTCCATATCCAGCACACAGCTTAACCCTCAAGTACCCACCAACTCTGGCTTCCCTGGTAGTTTAGCATAGAGAATACACCCGAAATGCAGAAGACCCCAGTTTGATTCCTGGATTGGGAAGATACCTTGGAAAAGGGATAGGCTACCCACTCTGGTATTCTTGGACAACCCTAGTGGCTCAGCTGGTTAAGAATCCACTTGCACTGTGGAGACTGGGTTTGATCCCTGTGTTGGGAAGATCCCCTGGAGGAGGGTATGACAACCCAGTCCAGTATTCTTGCCTGGAGAATCCCCATGGACAAAGGAGCCTGGTGGACTTACAGTCCATGGGGTCGCAAAGAGTTGTACACGATTGAGCGGCTAAGCATAGTACAGCGCCCACCGACTTCCATTTTGAGTTGCCATCCCTCCTCCAGCACTTATATCCAGGTTCTTTGGCATTTTTTTTTTAACTGAGAAAGGTCAAGTAGAGAATAAAATTTAATATCTAGAAGAATATTATCTCTCTCTTAAGTAAAATGTTGCCATAATCTATTGAAAGAATGGAAATCAAGCATATGAACTAATCTTTGAGCTAAAGTTACCGCATAATGCATAGTAGAGAGCTGTTTTACCTAACTTCTACTTAAATTATTTATCCATATGTGAAATGGTTTTGAAAAACATTTTTGCTCTATATAGAACTTCATTGATTGGCCTGTCTTCTAGGTCTGCCTCTGCTATATTTTTTTAAGACTGTTAAAACAACATTTATTTCTGAAAAGTTGCTATGTATATAGTAGGAAACCAACAAATGTGAGAAGCAGAAAGAGCTATTAAAAGCTCTCTTGTAGAAATACTCCATGATTTTATATGACCTTAATTTTTTCCACCTGTAAAATAAACAAGAATCAGTTAATTGATCTTAAAAGCTCCTTCTAACTCTACCATTTTATAATTTTATCACTATTATAACAAAGATGTTGACATTTATGTGAGATAATTCAGGAAATAATTTGTGCAGGCTTGGGTATGGTACAGCAGCTACAGTGGCAAAACGGATTTGCAAGTTACAACAGAGCTGGGTTTAAATGACATGTCTGTGGTTACTGGTGCCCTCTTGTGCAAATTACTTTGACTCTCTGAGATTTATTTTCTTCATCTTTAAATTGGCTAACCAACATTCCGAAGAAAGTTCTGAGAAGAAAATAGGTTAAATGTGTAGCAAACAACAGGGTACTTTGGGCCACAGTAACCATTAGGTCTCTTTCGAGCTCTAAATAATTGGGCCTTTTCAGTTTCCAAATTGGTCTAGAATTTGACTGATGCAATTAAATATTGCAGTGACAAGATTTGTATTTAATCCCTCAGGTGTGGTTTTCCTATTGGACTGTAGTATACTTTGCCTTTAGAAAAATCTATGTAGATGTAACAGGTCATATGGTGGGACCTTTGATATAATATATACAATTATACATATGCTTGCATATATACGTATGCAAGTATATTATTTGTCTTTTGTCATCAGGATTTATGCACAGATTTTGGGCTGTTGTTTTATTTCATGTGTAAACCTCATGGGTTATATAAGTTTACTATAGGAAAGGTCCCTTCTTTTACATGAAAGTAATTAGACGTTCAGAAGGTTACCGTGTTCAATCTTTTGGTTTCACCTTCCTGAAATTGGAAACAGAATATTGTTTATAGAGGTCCTTCACTCCTAAAATTGCATTCTTGCATTTATGCTGGCATCTAGGGAAAATGCAGGCACATTGATTTAACTTGGTAGGAGAGCACACAACATTTTTAAATGTAATTTTTGTGTTAATGTAAATACACCCAGAGGACCAAAGGCTGATCTACACTATAAATAAATTTAGGTAGGCAAGATTCAAAATTTAAATACCTCTTTGATTACCCATGGGAAAAAAGTCTTTAGAACAGGTTTTAAAATGTGCATCTTAAAACATTTTAAACAATAACTGTGTTATAAACAAAACATACTAAAATTGTCATTATTTGAATAATCTGTATGGTATATCAAACTCCCCTAATTTTAAATAAATTTGACATTGGTTTGTGTGTGTGTATATATCTATATATACACACGTATATGTATAAAACAACACTAATATACAACACTAATATGATTAACCCTGTAATAGTTGCTATAAAATATTTAAATTGGCAAAGTATGAAGAGCAACTCAGTGATGAAGATGGAGGAAAAACTTGGGTTTATCAATTTATCTTTAATTCTTGAATTGATTTCATGAAAATCCTCTATCTACACAATAAATGGGACAAGCAGTAAGTTAGTAAAAACATTAATTGTTCAACATAGAAAGAAAGATGAAAGTACTCATTTATATAAGTACTGTTTTTTATACTAAATTCTTGACAGCCATTTTGGCCCAAACATTTGAGTTTTTATAGTTATTCATCAAGAAGACTTAAATATTCAGTGTGTAGTTGGTATAACAGGAGATTTTGCTGGCCTGAATAACTTTAAACTAGAAATGTGTCCTTAGTTTTGGTCTCTTTTTTCACTTCCATCTTCAAAACTAATTTTAACTTGTCTTGATATATGTTGTATGTATAGAATAATGCTATGTGGACAGAAAGAAAAAAAATACACCTTTAGGGGTTTATAATCCTATGCATCGCTGTTGCATACACAGCTGTGAAAGACAGAAAATTATCAGAGGATTTCACAATATACATAATATGTAAAGAACAAGGGTCTCTATAGAATTTAATGAGATATTTGATCTTATTTTCCAGTGCTCGCTAAAGAGAAAATGTCAATATATGATATTCAGTTACAGAGGGATTTGTGATGACTTGCATTTATCATTGTTCGTGTTCTCATTGGATTCATTGGTATAGTATTCTTTTCTCAGTGATTCACAACGAAGCTGGTAGTATGCATGTGAGCAGTCCTGAATTTTTTTTTTTTTTAATGTCATGTTTGAGAGTTCCTCTGTAATCAGTAATGGACTTTTTGTAGTATGAAATAAAACTAGAGTATAAATCTTGAAAATGACATCTGAAAAGAACCCAGATAGGTTGGTGAAAAACAAATGGCATCTAATGTATTTTTCACATTGACTGTGGCAGTGATTTATTATGTTGTCTAAGATGCTAAATATATATCATAAATCCCTCCAGTGGAAGTCTTATTGTGTTCATTCATCTCTTCTCCATGAGCCAACATTTCTTTTCATAAACTTCATTGTATTATGAAAAGAATCATTATTTTTAAGTGCTATTTAAATCCAGTGATTTTACAATGATGTAAAAACCCAATGAGATTTAAAAAAAAAAACTCAGTAGAGTGTTACCCAACTTGAAATAAATGTTCCATTCAAGATTTGCTCTCTGTGAGGAAGAAAAAACAGACTAAAATGTATGATAGCTCATTGTCACACTGACAGTTCCACCCTTGATGATACATTCACCTAACAGAAGGTTGAAAGAAAAAGATGAATGAGTGTAAAATAACATGTAATATCTGTATATTATACAGTTTAAGTTCAGCAATGTGTTATTTTTGTATATATTCTAATGATAAATTTTATTAACAATTTCATTAGTGACCATTCTGCTAATATTCAACTAATTTTCAGTGTTTCAATAAGATGCTATTAAAAATATGAAAAATAAACAACATTAATAAGCACAGAACACAGCTTAGAGCCATGGATTTATTACTGTATATCTACTTGTCTACTAATGAAAGGAAATAACTATTTATATTAGAGAAAATATAAGACGTGTTTTTGAAGCTTGAGAGTAATAAATCCCAGGAGACTTGTTATATAATCTGTTTTTTCATGGAGATAAGATTTTATAAGAAAAGAGGAACTAATTATCACTGAATAAGTGGATTCGAGAATGTCCAAAGTAGTGTCTGAACTTGCATTTGAATCTTTTATCAAAGAACATTGCTATCAGAAGTTTGCATCATTTGTGCATTGTTAAGTTTTCTGCCAAAGAAATGTGCTCAGCTTGAGTAACTTTTAGTATAACTTATTATTACACACATTGAAAATGTTTATAGAACTTAAAAGCACTGCTTGTCTTCAATCTTATTTCAGATTTTATAATGACATTTTAAAATTTGAGCATGCTCTTGATAACATGAGGTACATAAAAGAAAATGGGTGTGAGCTGAAAGAAATATAAATTAAAATGAAGTATAAAAATAAAGATGGATGGTTAGAGCAAGAATAGTGTGAAAAAATATCTTACTAAAGGGTTTGGAAAAGTAATAAATTTAAATTTGGGTCCTGAATCCTAAGCTTTCCATTAAAATATGTTATTTTCCAGATTTTAGTATTCTTAACTGCCAACTGATGTGAAACAAATAATTCTGAAATTAAATACAATAAAAATAGACTACTATTCATGGATTGATTTTTAAACATAATTTTAAAGGTTATTTTTCATTTACAGTTATTATAAAACATTGGCTATATTCTGCATATCAGACAATACATCTTTGAGCCTGCCTTATATCCAACAGTTTCTGCTTCCATCTCCCCATTCCTGTGTGGCCCTTTTTCACCCTCTCCACTGGTAACCACTAGTTAGCTCTTTATACATGTCAATAAGCTTCTTTTCTGTTATATTCATGCTGCTGCTACTGCTAAATCACTTCAGTTGTGTCTGACTCTGTGCAACCCCATAGGTGGCAGCCCACCAGGCTCTGCCATCCCTGGGATTCTCCAGACAAGAATACTGGACTGGGTTGCCATTTCCTTCTCCAATGATATATTGAATATATTATATTCACTAGTTTGTTGTATTTTTTAGATTCCACATATGAGTGATATCATTCAGTGTTTGTTTCTCTCTGACATTTCACTTAGCATAATGCTCTCTGAGTTTATTCATGTTGCTCCAAATGATAAGATGTCATTAGTGATGGACAGGGAGGCCTGGTGTGCTCCAGTCCGTGGGGTTACAAAGAGTCAGACATGATTATGAACTGATTATGGCTGGGTGGTATTCCATTGAATACATATGTTTATACCAGATCCTTATCCACTCATCTGTTGATGGACACTTAAGTTGCTTCCATATCTTGGCAATTGTAAATAACACTGCTATGAACATTGGAGTGCATATATCTTTTCAAAGTGGTGGTTTTGTTTTCTTCAGTTATATACCCAGGAGTGGAATTGCTAAGTTATATGATTCTTTTTTTTTTTTTTTTTTGAGAAGCTAAAGTATTTGTAGTTTTTTGAGAAACCTCCTTGGTGGCATGCTGATTTATATTCCATCAACAGTGTAGTACGGTTTCCTTTTTTCCACATACTTGCAAACATTTGTTTGTTTTTTGATGATTGACATCTGACATGTGAGGTGATAGCTCATTGTGGTTTTGCTTTGCATTTCGCAGATGATTAGACATACTGAGCACCTTTTCATGTGCTGGTTGGTCATATGCCTTTTTTCTCGGAAAAGTGTGTATTCAGTTCTTCTGCCCATTTTTTAAGGAAGTTGTTTGTTTGATGATGTTGAGTTGTATGAGCTGTTTATATGTTACTGTTGTTCAGTTACTCAGTTATGTCCACTCTTTGTGATCCCATGGACAGCAGCAAGTCAGACTTCCCTGTCCTTCACTATCTCCCAGAGTTTGCTCAAATTCATGCCATTGAGTCAGTGATGGCTTCCAACCATCTTTCTCTATCACCACCTTCTCCTCCTGCAATCAATCTTTCATAGCAGCAATATCTTTTCCAGTGAGTAGTTTCTTCACATCAGGTGGCCAAATAATTGGAGGTTCAGCTTCATCATCAGTTCTTCCAATGAATATTAAGAGTCGATTTCCTTTAGAATTGACTGGTTATATATGTTGGATATTAATGTGGATTGATTCTTGAATGGAATGTAAATTTAGGAAGATTTCAGATTGAAACAGAATGCTCAGCTTCCACATGAAAGTTTACAACCAAAGACTAAAGAAATCAAATGAGCTGTGAGTAAAAGTATATCTTACAGGAATATTTACAATACTTTAAAATATATTGATATCACTTCAATCTCAAGTATTTGTCTTTAAATATGTTTTCAAAAGTTTACACTACAGGAACACTTGTGAGTCAAATTTAACATATTTATATTGCTTATCTATATTTTGTTGCATTCATTTTATTATTTGGGTTAGGAATTAGAGAATAATTTACATGACACAGCTGCAGATGTCATGATGCTCACAATTGAAAAAAAAACAAATCGCATACATAATACAGTATACATTACTTAATGTTTATTTTATAAGTGAAAGATGGCATGTAATTACAAGCTAGAATCCTAACTAGCTGTAATATCAATTGGATGTATCTATAGAGAATACACAGATCAATTTGATAGAATATATTAACATGCAATGAATACTTGGTTAAAATGTTTTCTCTAATATCCAATTCATTGGGGACAGGGAACATTCATTGATTCCTGAAAAAAGTTTTGAAAAAAAATATATTTTAAAATACAGTATCAAAATAAAATAATAATAGTAAAAAAATAATAGAATGAGAAAATATTTTACAAAAGATTTAGTACTATTATTGCAATGTCAAAGATTACATGGCCTCAGACTATGGAAATCCAGAGAAAATAATAAGTATATCTTTCAAGTTCAATTCAGTTCAGTCCCTCAGTCATGTCTGATCTTTGCGACCCCATGGACTGCAGCATGCCAGGCTTCCTTGTCCATCTCCAACTCCTGAAGCTTGCTCAAACTCATGTCCATCAAGTCGTTGATGCCATCCAACCATCTCATCCCCTCTCATCCCCTTCTCCTCCTGCCTTCAGTCTTTCTCAGCATCAGGGTCTTTTCCAGTGAGTCACTTCTTTGTATCAGATGGCCAAAGTATTGGAGTTTCAGCTTCAGCATCAGTCCTTCCAATGAATATTCAAGACTGATTTCCTTTAGGTTTGACTGGTTAGATCTTGTTGCAGTCCAAGGGACTCTCATGAGTCTTCTTCAACACCATAGTTCAAAAGCATCAATATCTATCAAACTTTAGAAAATAAGTACACAAGAAAGACACACAAAGCCTTCTTAATTAAAAAAAAAATCTTCTCATAGTTTCTTTACTCAGATCTGGTAAGAGCTGGCAAGAGTGACATTCAAACCTAACTCTGAAACATGGAATCTTGAAGATACTATCTGGATAAATTAGAGCCAAATACAGAAAGAAATCTTAAGTCAAAATATCACTAGATGAATAGTACATAGTATTTTTTGTCAGTGAAAGTGCAAGTTAATCATTAGAGGTTGCTAAAAAATTTATCTGTATCAGGTTTAATTTCTCTTTTCTCTAGACACTCAAGTTTTCATTTTTATTTATTTATTTATTTTTTTACGTAATGTATGGTTCCAGCTTTATTAAGACGAAAAAAATAAATATGGGGATAGAACTCTGCATACTGATTGTGTAATACTTAAGGGGGTAGATAATGACTAGGAAAGGGCTCAGGGGAAGCTTCTGGGGTGTGGGTATATTATCTGTATCTTGGTAGAGATGGTCTAGACACTCAAGTTTAAAATAAACTTTAGTGCTCTCAACCAATGAGTCAGGCCAAACAATTGTGAACATAACAATGGATATAATGTTGGATCTGTATTTATACTCAGTGTATTTTTGTGCTTTGTGAGATTACTGGGCATTACAAATTACTGTCTTAAATTACACCCTTTAATAAATGCGGCCAAGCATTCTGGGAATCTGAATCTCAACTGAAAGTGGCTAGCAAATGTATCTATTAATACAGTTATGATCATCTGAGTTCATTTTCAAAAGTTAATGGCTATCTTCCCCCCTCCCCACATCAAGTAATGTATAAATGCATCATACTAAAACTGAAACTCTAAAACTTTCCTATTTCAAATTAGAAAACAGTAATCCATTCCTGTTACCTTAAAAAAATCTGAAACTCTTCATTTAATCTGAGAATTTAAGGTAAACTATCAAAAATAAATCATTTCCAGTTCTGTGAGATGGAAGACCTAGACAGCAAAATATCATTTTAGAAAGTTACTTCTTGCTCAGGAAAGAAGTCCTATACAACTGTGCATCAGGCGTTTTGCATCTTACTGCTCAGAAAAGAGTTAGATTTCATTTTGCACTTAATCATGTCCTGATTCTCTTCCTCATGATTCTCTTCCCCATCAACCCCCTTTTCATTCCATACCCAAAATGCCATTTCTCTGAAATGGGCCACACCTTGTTATTTTGGTCCAATATGTCAGACACTTTGCTTATGACATGTTATTTACTTTGGTAAATAAAACACATTGTCTTCCCTAAGATTTAAATTGCAATGCTAATTTTATTTAAGGTAAATAGTTCAGAGGACAGTGCTAGTAATTTTTTTTTCTCTGATAGTCTTAAAATATTCATGTTTCTTATACTCTGACCTACATTTTTACAAAAATGCTGTATTTTATACAGAATGAAAATTAAACATTGGTGAAAGCAAGCTTCACATTAAGCTGCATACTTTTATTTGAGATACCAGCTTATCACTGAGGCTGGACCTACCCTGATGCTCCACCATTTAAATTATGTATTCATGACAGCAGTGTCCTCCAAGAAATCAATATAACTTCTCATTTCTTTGTAGCAATGCATACTCAGGAATATAAATGTTGTGATAGAAGTCATCCTTGGTAGAATGTTGGGGAAAAGTGAGGCAGTCAGAATGCCTCGTAATGGTCTAAAAAGAAAACAGTATGATTTTAGATAAAATAATAGAATACTGCTCTACCATTCTTCTCACCAAGAACTGAAATATTCCACTGCAGAGTTATGTTTGGATGAAGCCAAAGAAACATGTGTATATATTTATTTTGTATATGTGTATACATGCACACACATTTGTCCAAATGGATGTAGGGATTAAAGTTTCCATGATATTGTGTACTTGTGATAAGTTCTATAAACAGTTTGATGTTGTAAATTATAATGTAACCAGAATTAGTATCCTGTTCAGATGTTTGATGCTTGTTTATTCGCATAATTTAGAATACAGAAAAAAAATACATTTTACCAGGGCTCATTTTTTTTAATATGTAAATATGGATGTTAAGAGAGTAAGCAAGAAAAATATTTTCAGTAAGTTCAGGAGAGATGTCTAGATGCAGAACTCTGCTACTTATGTGGGTATCTATATACGAATGATAGATAAATGATAGACAGACCTCAGTATTTTCCTGCAATATGAAAGAAAAGGAAAGAGAAGCATAGTATTAAGTCATCTCCCTGGCTTTTCCTACAAGACTAGGCGGAAGGAGGCCAACAGTTTGGATCTCATCAACTTTGAGCTTAGCCACCAGAAATGAAATATCTCTTTTTCTCAGCTACTCTCTGAGGAAATTATAATCAGCCAGGTTTCTGCCTTCAACCAGTTACTATGATTAGGAGGTAATCAAAAGCACAGCTTCATTTTGGAATAAAGTGTTGGACTCAGAAGGAAGCAGTTTGACCAAAAAAAAAAAAAAAATGGCGGGAAGTGGTGGTGCTATTACTTTCCAGAAGAATAAAGTGGTGCTGGGTATAAGAGTAATTTATTCCTATTAGAAGCATGTAAAGCTGATAGGGAATTCATACATTAGAAAACAAAAGCCTTTAATTAATAGTTAACTGTCAAAACCTACCCACTTAAAGTAGTATTCTCTCCACTGATACTGATTTTGATTTTCCAGCTTTGTCTCTATTCATGTGTCTTTCTTTTCTATTCTTTCTTTCCTTTCTTTCTAATAGTCAACAGTTATTTCTAATATGACTATAGTGATAAATATCATGGCAGGTATAGTGTACCATGGTAGGCTGAGTAATGACCTTCCAAAAATACCCACATCCTAATCTCTGAGACTTAGGGATATATTTATTATAACATATGACAAAAGGAACATTGCAAATGTGATTAAGTTAAGGATCTTGAGACAAGGAGATTATCCAGATGGGTCCAGTATAATCATATGAGTTTTTATAAGAGGGAGACAGAAGTGGTCAGCCAACAGTAAGAGATGTGAGCATGGAAGAAAGATATTGAAAGATGCCAGAGAAGAGCCATGAGCCAGGGAATGCAGATAGTCTCTTGAAGCTGAAAAGGTATGGGAGCATTTTCTAAAGCCTTCAGAGGAATACAGCTGCTCACACTTTGAGTTTAGACTTTTGACCTTCAGTACAGAGAGAGAGAGAGAAGAAAAAAAAATGTGTACAGCTTTATGCCTCAGAACTGATGGAATTTGTTACAGCAGAGTTAGAAAATGAATACAAGTGTTGCCAAAGGAGGTTCATAGAGACAAACTTCCCTTGTGGTTTAATGGTGGGAGATTGTACTGGAAAGAGTAGTAGTACTTTGAATCGGAGAAGGCAATGGCACCCCATTCCAGTACTCCTGCCTGGAAAATCCCATGGACGGAGGAGCCTGGTAGGCTGCAGTACATGGGGTCGCTGAGGGTCGGACATGACTGAGCGACTTCACTTTCACTTTTCACTTTCATGCATTGGAGAAGGAAATGGCAACCCACTCCAGTGTTCTTGCCTGGAGAATCTCAGGGACAGGGGAGCCTGGTGGGCTGCCATCTGTGGGGTCACACAGAGTCGGACACGACTGAAGTGACTTAGCAGCAGCAGCAGTACTTTGAATGGCTTACAGGATTTCATTTAACATATATTGATTGATGGGTCCATTTAGACCTTAATAATCAAAGACTATTATGTGTGTTACTATTTTTGAATGATGAAGATACACATTGGTCATCAGTAGAGTTCAGTATGTTACTTGAGTGAATCAGTGCGATAAGGAAGGAATACACTGGAGTCCTGTCATGAAATAATACAAGTATCTTGAAAACAGCACTCAATATGTCTTTGAACATTAGATTACAGTCGGAAAGCACAAATAACTTTGTAAACGATGAGAGTGGAAGACCAGACATCAAGACCCATGTACTTATCAAAATCACACATCTCAGCCTTAGTTTTCTGAGAAGATGGACCTAGTTGTTCTGTATGGCATTATTTCACAGAAAGTAGAAAGATAATGAAGTTGGAACTAATTAAAAGGTTTCACTTTGTCTAATATTAGTGGAAGAATGTAACTGAGAATATTTCTAGGTCTTTAATGGGTATGTGGTTTATCCTGATGGCTTGCTAATATACAAATTTTGAGTCAGTAAGTGTAGAATGTGGCACTATGAGTTTCCATTTCTGTCAAACTCCTACATTATGCTGAGGATTATGTTAAAGGCTTGCCTTTTTAGTGTCTATTTTATTGTCTGTTGTGAAAGCATTGAGTCACATTTTTTATGTGTTTCAGAAAATTCTTAGAGTCCCAGGAAGTTTGGGAATCATAGCACTAGAGAATTTAACCCATGTTTTTGACCTACTAATTACTAATCAGGAAAAATTGCTTTAAAAGCATTGAAACATTTATTACCAGCATAGACACTAGGCAGTAACTGATCAAACTGTGCATGCTCTGAAAAAAATATACTGAGCCTGCAGTTTTTTTGTTGTTGTTGTTTCCTTTCAGGTCTAAGGAGAAAACTTAATTAAAGCTAGAAAAAAAAAATGTGAGAGGAAAACTGTCAGGAGAAGCAAAACAATAACACAACTGAAGCAAATATAAGTTGCTACAGCTTTTAAAAATTATTTTAGATTGTGATATTAAACCTTTTAATTAAACATTTAAATTTGTGTTTGTGTGTATCTACATGTGTGTGCACACATGTACACACACACACACACACAAACCCTCATACCCATGACTATTCTCAAGAATTTAAAATTAAGGAAAAAAGCAAAAGTATGCAGCTGTGCTTTATTTTTCCTGTGTTTAGTGCTTATAAAATAGGTACTCGTACTTACTGATTAATGCAATATATGAAAAAATACTTTCAATGGAAAATAATTTGAATTCTACCTCTTCTTGGTTATGGAAAGAATGTACAATACCCTGCAGTTAACACAAATATTTATGGAAAATGGATATTGTTTTATATGTCCAGGCACATAACAGTGGAGGGAATGTTGAATAAGGGACTCATCCTTGATATAAAATGGCCTTTTCTTCTTCCTGTGAATGATGATATGTGTGGCATGCTTAAGAGGATAAGTACTTAAAAGCAGTTTTATTTGTGTCCATTATTTTGAAAGTCTCTCTTCTTTTCTATTATGGGTTAAAATGTAAAACTAAAGTATAGTTTTGTTTGGCCTAGAATTTTTAATCCAGAAGTGATATTTTATAGATTAATCTTTAAAGTATTTTAGAACCATGTCAGTGTTTCTTGAGTGCTTCACTTACATTAAAAAAAAAATAGCATAAAAGATCATCCATAAGAAGAGGCAATTTCTTTACTTATAGTTTGGTCTACTTCCAGATGCTTTAATGTCTTATATTAGCAGTCCTGTCCAAGTCATATCAGAATCACAAATGGGCACATACAGATAAATCATTTAAAGTAACTGCACCTCTCTGGGCCACTAAAATACTAATGATGCCAAATATTACACTACTGTATTGACTTTCAGACAAGGAAACCACATTTTTAAACTTAATTATTCTTCTTAGTATCCCTAGCAACTTGGTAAGGATCAGTAGTTATGAGAGATACATTTAAACTGGAGAATCTGTGTCAAAAAGATTATCAGCATCTTTAGCAGAAGCAGATACAACAGCATCTTACACACCAGATTGTACCATGAACCAAACCATTCTGCCTTACAAAAGAGAAACCCAGAAAAATATTTTTTCTAGAGATATTAAAATGCACTGAAAAGTGACCTTGAAAAACAGTTTTCTTTTTGAATAATAAAAATCATGACTTTTTTATGACACATTTTTCTGGATGACTGTTGTATCCCTGTAAACATAAAAGCAAACTTTCTATGGCAAGGGATATTCTAGGGTTTTAGTGGCTCAGTGGTGAGGAATCCACCTGCCAATGCAGGAGACATGGTTCGATCCTAACAGTCCATGTGATCACAAAAGAGTCGACAGGACTGAAGTGATTTAGTTTGTATGTGTGCACTTTAAGGAGAAAATATAGTATTAATGAAGATGGTGGTGATATTTGTATTAATGATGATTTATTGCTATCTATAGCGTTCTAGGCACTATACATGTTTTTATTTGGATTACTTATTTTTCATGTCATTCCTTTAATATGAATATTAAACTCATACTTACAAATGATGGGACTAATTTATGATAATTTATATCCTTCAAGGTACAGAATCATTAAATAATATATTTCAGATAGCAGCTAAACAGTCTAATTTTATGTACTTTTGAGAAGCTGTTCAAAAATAAATTTTAGGAGTATTTTCTAATCAAGGAAAGGGACATTTGGTATTACACATTTTCTATATTTCTAGAAATCTCTGATAAGATGCCTGAGTTTAGCAGCAGCATTTTACCCAAAATCTCCAGTTATGTGTTCTAGAGCAGAAGCTAAATTCAGAGGAAAATGGTCAATGAAATAAGTGATATTTTTCCCTCATAAATAGGAAAGTGCACATTACAAGGAAGATTCATGGAGGAAGAAGTCAGATTAATTTCACTATATGTATATATATATTTGAATGATGCTGAAAACATAATATTATTCTTACTAAATAATTATCAAAACTACAAAGATGTTAAATCTAGGAGTTCGATAAATTCCAGAGCACTCTAACTTTGTATTAAACAACATGATCTAAACTATATCTACTTCTGCTTTCTGTCAGTCAATATTTTGTACTTTAGTGTAGAGGTACCATAAATCATGTTACAGGTGGTAAATCTAAACTAATAGAAACTTCAAAACTTCACCCAATGTAAGGAGCATTTTGTATCCATTTATTTGTCAGCCCAGGATTCTTACATAAAATCCATAACACATAGTTGTAATTTCTTGTTATATTTTTTTCAAAAAGTGTTTGACAGCTTTTTACATATAGAATAATTAATTGGCAATGTCACTATCTTTTTTTCAAAAATGAATAGCTACATTCTTAACTGTCTTTAAAGAAACCACTTTCCATGTAAGAATCATTTTATGATTCTTGAATTTTTATTATGTTAAATAACAATTTGAAAACAAGGCATCTGAAAGACTTATCCCAGGATGTTTAATAAGACAAAGTAATAATAATAACATGAAGAAGTCAAAGCATAGTGCACAATTATATAAATATGGAAAATTTTCTTATTTTTATAAAATCAAAAGTTTCTATTACTTCTTTTCATTATTCATAAGAAATGTGAATGAAGGCAAAGATTTTACACATATCTTTAACAAAGATCAGGTCTACATTCCAGCCCTAGGGCCCAAGATCCTGTTGAGAATGAAGTGTGAGCACTGAAAGCTTGTTCTCGTCTTATCCTGGACAGCAGGTTTGTAGTTTTTCTGATACTTTGAATATTCTAAAGGACTAAATTGAAGATGAGATTTTCAAAGGTAGTTATTTGTTCTGTTTCATCAGACACACTGATATACAAACCAGAGAAAGTTTAGAAATGTTGGTTTACCTTATCAACGAGTATCTCTGTTTAGGACTTACAGTAATGATTTGCAGAAGTTTTCTTTTGTGATAGAAAGAATTTTTCCATCTCTTCTACAGTAACCTACCTGCAATTCTCTAGTGTTAGTTAAACTCAGTTTAATGGATTATGAAGTAAAATACAATTAATTATTGGAAAACTAGTTTATTTTCTCTTCAAGACAGAGGCTCTATTGGTAGTCCTTGCTACCTATCAGCAGCAGTATCAGTATTAGAAGAAATGGTTTGTCCCAAAGAGTAAAACATAACTCAATATTAACCAAAAAAAGGTATAAAAGGCCCCAAAAAGCCTATTTATACTGCAGTATTGATTGTGGGAAAGCACATCATTGGCTCCCTTGAAAACCTTATCAGACTACATATATTAGCTCACATAAAACTGTCCAATTAGGGCAAGATCCAGGAAAGAAAACATTTCCTCAAAGGCATTTTTATAGTTAAAATAGTAAAATCATAAACTTTACTATTATTAACATTGTAACTCATCAGCCCAAACACAAGAGCGTGTTTCCTCATAAAAGTAAGGCAAGAGTATTTTTAAATATTTTCTAAACTTTGTCTTTTAAAAATTTGTTTACTTGCTTTATTATGATTTTTTTTCTGATAAGCAGCTATGCAGATTTTATTTCACATTTTTTAGCATGAATATGAGTAAAACCCAAGTTTCAAAACATTCAAGACATACAGGAATTATGGATGCACTTAACTTTTTGGAAATATTCCTAGATGTAAAGCACATGAAGAGATGCTATTTCATTCATAGGGGAAAAATGTATCATGCTCATTGCTTTAAAGTTCATACGTATGTGTAAATGCTTATATATCATAAATAATTACAGATAAACTTTGTGTAAGAAATCATGTTACTTAAATAAAGTATTTTAATACCCTTAAATATTTATTTTTATTAATAATATAAATTTCTTAAAAGACTTCTTTTACAAATATTGCCCAAGAACTCTTTACTTCTCACTGCTGTTACTGCTAAGTCACTTCAGTCATGTCTGACTCTGTGCGACCCCATAGACGGCAGCTCATCAGGCTCCCCTGTCCCTGGGATTCTCCAGGCAAGAACACTGGAGTGGGTTGCCATTTCCTTCTCCAATGCATGAAAGTGAAAAGTGAAATTGAAGTTGCTCAGTCATGTGTGACCCTCAGCGACCCCATGGACTGCAGCCTTCCAGGCTTCTCCATCCATGAGATATTCCAGGCAAGAGTACTGGAGTGGGTTGCCATTACCTTCTCCTAGGACTTGCTGTTTTATGAATACTCAGAGATTTGCCAAAAAAAATTTTTTTATATGATTCTATGAATAAAAGTAATGAATAGAAGAGAAGCAATGAATAAAAGTAAGAGAAAAGATAAACTATCAGCATTTTAAAGGATCATTTAAAATGAAACAAGGGAAATGACCCAAATCAATCAAATTAGAAATGAAAAAAGGAAGGTTAAAACCAACACCACAAAATACAGAGGACCTTAAGAGAGTATTATTAATGTAAGCAACTGTATGCCAATAAGATGGAAATCTAGAAGAAATGGACAAATTCTTACAATCTTCTAAGACTAAACCAGGAAGAAACAGAGAATATGAAAAAACCAATTACAAGTACTGAAATTGAATCTGTGATTTTTAACACATTATTAATTAGGGACTTTTTGCAGAAACTGACACCAGTGACCTGTGATTTGTTATGCAAGTGAATATTGAAATGTCTCCAGTCAATAGCACTTAGGTAACAAAAGACAAATTAATATGTCTCTGGTTAATAAGTTGTTACAACTCCCAACAACAAAAAAAGTCCAGGACTAGGTGGTGGCTTCACAGGCAAGTTCTACAAACATTTAAAGAAAAGTTAACACCTTTCTTTCTAGAACTAATCCCAAAAATGCAGATTAAAGGATATTTCCAAACTCATTCTCTGACATCACCATCACACTGAAACCAAAACCAAAGATACCACACAAAAAAAGAAAACTATAGACCAATATAATTGATAAATGTAGACACAAAATCAACAAAATATTAGCAAATTGAATCCAACAATACATTAAAAGGATCATACATCATGACCAAATGGGGTTTATTCCAGGGCTGCAAGGAGTTTTCAATAAATTAGTGTGATACACCACAGTAGCAAACAGAAGAATAAAATCAATATGACCATCTCAAGAGATATAGAATTTCAATAAAATTCAACATCTATTTATGATAAAAATTCTCCAGAAAGTGGGTATATAAGGAATCTAACTTAACATAGTAAAGACCATATATGACAAACCCACAGCTAAAATCATACTCAATGGTGAAAAGCTGAAAGCATTTCCCTAAGATGAGTAACAAGGCAAAGATATCCACCCTCACCACTTTTATTCAACATAGTTTTGGAAGTCCTAGCCACAGCAATCAGAAAAGAAAAAGAAGTAATAAAGTCCAAACTGGAAAAGAAGTAGAACTCACTATTTTCAGATGATATACTCTATGTAGAGAATCCTAAAGACAATACGAGAAAACTACTAGAGCTCATCAGTGAATTCAGTAAAGCTGCAGGTTGCAAAATTAATACACATAAATCCATTGCATATCTATATACCAGCAACAAATGATCAGAAAGAGAAGCTAAGGAAACAGTACATCAAAAATACTAATACTAATAAAATACTAACCCTACCATATGAGGCAAAAGACCTGTACTCCAAAATCTAAGACACTGATGAAAGAAATCAAAGAGGACACAAACAGATGGAAAAATATACTGTGTTCTTGGATTGGAAGAATCAACATTGTCAAAATGATATACTACCCAAGGTAATCTAGTGCCATTTTTCATAGAACTAGAACAAAGAAATTTAGAATATGTATGCAAACACAAAAGATTCTCAATAGCCAATCTTGAGAAAGAAAAATGGAGCTGACAAAAGCAGGCTTCCTGATTTCATGCCATGCTATAAAGCTAGTAATCAAAACAATATGATATTGGCATAAAATAAGAAATGTAAGTCAATAGAACAGGATGCTGCTGCTGCTGCTAAATCACTTCAGTCGTGTCTGACTCTGTGTGACCCCATAGATGGCAGCCCCCTAGGCTCCTCTGTCCCTGGGATTCAGTCAAGAACACTAGAGTGGGTTGCCATTTCCTTCTCCAATGCATGAAAGTGAAAAGTGAAAGTGAAGTTGCTCAGTCACGCCCGACTATTAGCAACCCCATGGACTGCAGCCCACCAGGCTCCTCCACCCATGGGATTTTCCAGGCAAGAGTACTGGAGTGGGGTGCCATTGCCTTCTCCAATAGAACAGGATAGAAAGCCCATAAATAAACTGACACACCTATGGCAAATTCTATTATGACAAGAAGGCAAGAATATGCAATGGGAAACAGTCTCTTCAGTGAGTGGTGCTGGAAAAATTGGACAGCTACATGTAAAATGAAATTAGCACATTTTCTGACACCATACACAAAATAAACCCAAAATGGACTGAAGTACTAAATGTGATAGTGGATACTATGAAACTCCAGGAGGAAAACGTAGGCAGAACACCCTTTGACATAAATCATGGCAATATCTTTATGGATCTGGCTCCTAGAATAATGTAAATAAAAACAAAAATAAACACATAGGACCTAATTAAACTTAAAAGCTTTTGCACAGCAAAGGAGATCATAAACAAAATGACAGCTTACCAGACTGACAGGAAATGTTTGTAAACCATTTAACCGACAAGGGATTAATCTCCAAAATACACAAACAGCTATTTAAGCTCAATATAAAAAACAGCAAACATCCCAATCAAAAAATTGGCACAAGATCTAAATATAGATTTCTCCAAAGAAGACATACAGATGGCAAAAAAAAAAAAAAACCCACACATACACACACAGAAAGATAACTCAATGTTGCTAATTATTAGGGAAATGAAAATCAAAACTGCAGTCAGGTATCACTTCACATTGGTCAGAATGATCATCATCAAGATAGCACATGCTGGAGGGAGCATGGAATAAAGAAAAGAAACCCTCCTACACTGTTGGTGGGGATGTAAACTGGTACAGTCACTGTGGAGAACAGTATGGAGATTCCTTAAAAAACTTTAAGGCGGGTTGCCGTATGATCCAGCAATTCTCTTCTTAGGTATACACCCAGAAGAACCGTAATTCGAGAAAATGAACACACACCAATGTTCACTGCAGCACTGTTTACAATAGGCAGTACAGTTCAGTTCAGTCGCTCAGTTGTGTCCAACTCTTTGCTACCCCATGAATCGCAGCACGCCAGGCCTCCCTGTCTATTACCAACTCCCAGAGTTCACTCAGACTCACGTCCATTGAGTCCATGATGCCATCCAGCCATCTCATCTTCTGTCATCCCCTTCCCTCCTGCCCCCAATCCCTCCCAGCAATGAGTCAACTCTTCGCATGAGGTGGCCAGAGTACTGGAGTTTCAGCTTTAGCATCATTCCTTCCAAAGAGATCCCAGGGCTGATCTCCTTCAGAATGGACTGGTTGAATCTCCTTGCAGTCCAAGGGACTCTCAAGAGTCTTCTCCAACACCACAGTTCAAAAGCATCAATTCTTTGGTGCTCAGCCTTCTTCACAGTCCAACTTTAACATCCATACATGACCACAGGAAAAACCATAGCCTTGACTAAGACGGACCTTTGTTGGAAAAGTAATGTCTCTGCTTTTCAATATGCTATCTAGGTTGGTCATAACTTTTCCTCCAAGGAGTAAGCGTCTTTTAATTTTATGGCTGCAGCCACCATCTGCAGTGATTTTGGAGCCCCAAAAAATAAAGTTGGACATTGTTTCCACTGTTTCCTCATCTATTTCCCATGAAGTGATGGGACCAGATGCATGGAAGCAACATAAATATGCATCAATAGATGAATGTATAAAGAACATGTGGAATATATAAATATATATAGTAGAATATTACTCAGCCATAAAATAAATATACACATTTTTATATATAAATATATGTGGTGGAATATTACTCAGCCATAAAAAATAAAATAATGCCCTTGGCAGCAACATGAATGAAATAGAGGTTATATTGTACTAAGTGAAGTATACCAGAGAAGGACAAATACCATATATCACTTATAAATGGAATTTAAGAAAAACTGATAGAAATGAGCATATGTACAAAACCAAAATAAACCTACAGGTGTTGAAAATAAGAGTTACAAAAGGGGTAAGTGTTGAGAGGAGGGATAAATTAGAAGTTTGTGATTAACATATACACACATTTAAAATAGATAACCACCAAAGACCTACTCTATAGCACAAAGAATGATACTCAATATTTTATAATAATTTATAAGTAAAAAGAATTTTTAAAAGATTATATGTGGATATACACATACACACACATATCTGAATCATTTTACAGTTCCTGTAAATTAAATACAACATTGTAAATCAACTATTTATGTCAATGAAAAAGTAAGTTTCCTAATTACAGAATGCAACATATAGTCAATAAATGTATATGTTAACTTCAGTGTATTAATGTATATTATCTTTTCTTCAGTAATGAATGATATTCTAAGAGAAATGAAAATGTAAATTTTTCTTTAAAGTTAATATATAGTGTTAAAAAGTTATTGTGTGTCATGAATATTTCTTATATGAAAATAACAGCATAAGATAAAATGGCTGTTTATTCAATACATTCTGTGTAAGTATTTTAGCAACTACTTATTATTAAGAAGTAACATAGAGGAGAATAAATGTATGTATTATAACCAAAATTTATTTATTCCTGGGAAATATTATGCTTTTAAGTTAACTAGGTGAATACTATATTTTCAGTTGAGTTATACTTTTAGAAAGGGCTTCCCAAGTGTCTCAGTGGTAAAGAATCTGAATGCCAGAGCAGGAAATGTGAGTTCGATCCTTGGGTTGGGAAAATCCCCTGGCGGAAGAAATAGCAACCCATTTCAGTATTTTTGCCTGGAAAATCCCATGGACAGAGGAGCCCATTGGTCTGCAGTCCATAGGGTCACACACTGAGCATGTGTGCATACTTTTAGAAAATAGTTTTTTGTAATAGTATTTATCTGCTCACAAGGGGTTTTAGAAAAAATAATATACTTTGAGAAAATAACATACTTTTTATATGTTCACTTTGATTATTTTCCTCATAATAAGATTATAATTTTAATATCAAGAATACAGTCTAAAATTGTAATTATCATTAGTATATTTGTATACATTTCAATTAAATTTTATGTTGAATTGCAAAATCTGTTGTCAGACTTTGGAAATATCCACATAAGTACATATCATATTCTTATCAATGTGTAACTTACTACTCTTCTATACATAAAATACTTAGGTTGAAATATCACTGCAGGGGAGCTCAATTCTTTAAGATTGATACATTAAAATCACTATTCTGGGGAATACCTATTTGCGCCGCTCAATTAAATTGGGAAAATACTTGCCATATTGTTTCAACTTTTGATAATATGAAAAAGAAATTATGGAATTGAGGGCAGTGGCCTATAAACTTTACTGACACTCTCATAGAACCAAAAGTATAAAGAGCATGATTCTCAGCAGTACATAGATGTGTGGAGAATATTTTGAGATCCTGTGTTGTGTACTTAAAATAGATTTTTGCTCTGCATAATAAATCATTATTGACAAAATTTGTCTTAAAGAGTTTCTAACCATTCATAACAAAATTACTCATATTATCTTGTAAAGATTTTGTTCCTAGTTTTGTTTATGGTTACAAGCATCCTTAATAATTTTAGAAAATAGCATATGACAAGATGTAAAGTATAGAAAAGAAAAACATTTGCAATGACATATTTGAAGTGTTGAAATGACTCATTTTATAGAAAATGTTATAATGTGTATTCATTTTTATATATTTCTGAATATTCCAGATGAGGACTAGGTTGTAGATAAAAAATAACAACAATGAAATAACAGTTTATCAGCTTTTTAAACATTGTAACCTACTTAGTATTACTTAGATCAATCAGTATATTTATACTTAGGTTTTAAACAGAAATTCTAAAGACTAAAATCACAAGACATCTCATGATTTGTTCGCTACTTAAAAGGTGGGAGCCCAGAGACAAAGATTTATATATTTATATTCCCTCCTCGGACAAGAAAATAGTAAGGTCTACGGAATATACATTTTTAGATCTGCTGTTAGGTGTATGGTCTATAATCAAGACTCCATAGATCTTCCCTGGGAATAAAACCTAAGATTAAGGCCTAGTCTCAGTAGCAGTGAAGGAGTTAATCAGACAATTCCATCAAAATATCTTCAGCTCTCTAGTATGATATAGGGGTTTTACACTTGTATATATTCATTTAACTTCTATGCAAAGTACATCATGAGAAACACTAGGCTGGCTGAGGCACAAGCTGGAGTCAAGATTGCTGGGAGAAACATTAATTACCTCAGCTATGCAATGGCACCACTCTTATGGCAGAAAGTGAAGAAGAACTAAAGAGCCTCTTGATGAAAGTGAAAGAGGAGAGTGAAAAAGTTGGCTTAAAACTCAACATTCAGAAGACTACGATCATGGCATCTGGTCCCATTACTTCATGGCAAATAGATGGGGAAACAGTGGAAACAGTGAGAGACTTTATTTTGGGGGGCTCCAAAGTCACTGCAGATGGTGACTGCAGCCATGAAATTAAATGTGTTTGCTCCTTGGAAGAAAAGTTATGACCAACCTAGATAGTATGTTGAAAAGCAGAGACATTACTTTGCAAACAAAGGTCCATCTAGTCAAAGCTATGGTTTTTCCAGTAGTCATGTATGGATGTGAGAGTTGGATTATAAAGAAAGCTGAGCACTGAAGAATTGATGCTTTTGAACTGTGGTGTTGGAGAAGACTGTTGAGAGTCCCATGGACTGCAAGGAGATCCAACCAGTCCATTCTAAAGGAGATCAGTCCTGAATATTCATTGGAAGGACTGATGTTGAAGCTGAAATTCCAATACTTTGGCCACCTGATGCAAAGAAGTGACTCATTGGAAAAGACCCTGATGCTGGGAAAGATTGAGGGCAGGATGAGAAGGGAATGACAGAGGATGAGATGGTTGGATGGCATCACTGACTCGATGGACATGAGTTTGAGTAGGCTCCAGGAGTTGGTGATGGACAGGGAGGCCTGGTGTGCTTTAGTCCATCGGGTCTCAAAGAGTTGGACATGACTGACTGACTGAACTGAACTGAATATTCATTTAAGATTCAAATAAAAGCATTAATTGTTGACCTCATCCTTATACAAGCCATCAGCCAGAAAAAGAAGTCTGAAACAAATGATCAGTTTGGAAATACTGTTTTCATTTATAGTGTTCAGTCAATTCAGTTCAGTTGCTCAGTCGTATCCAACTCTTTGCAACCCCATGAATCGCAGCACACCAGGCCTCCCTGTCCATCACCATTTCCCAGCGTTCACCCATACTCACGTCCATCGAGTCATGATGCCATCCGGCCATCTCATCCTTGGTCGTCCCCTTCTCCTCCTGCCCCCAATCCCTCCCAACATCAGAGTCTTTTCCAATGAGTCAGCTCTTCACATGAGGTAGCCAAGTACCGGAGTTTCAGCTTCAACATCAGTCCTTCCAAAGAAATCCCAGGGCTGATCTCCTTCAGAATGGATTGTTTGGATCTCCTTGCAGTCCAAGGGAGTCTCAAAAGTCTTCTCCAACACCACAGTTCAAAAGCATCAATTCTTCAGCACTCAGCCTTCTTCACAGTCCAACTCTCACATCCACACATGACCACTGGAAAAACCATAGCCTTGACTAGATGGACCTTAATTGGCAAAGTAATGTCTCTGCTTTTCAATATGTTATCTAGCTTGGTCATAACTTTTCTTCCAAGGAGTAAGCGTCTTTGCTGCAATCACCATCTGCAGTGATTTTGGAGCCCCCCCCCCAAATAAAGTCGGACACTGTTTCTACTGTTTCCCCATCTATTTCCCAGGAAGTGATGGGACCGGATGCCATCATCTTTGTTTTAAGCCAACTGTTTCATTCTCCACTTTCACTTTTATCAGGAGACTTTTTAGTTCCTCTTCACTTTGTGCCATAAGGGTGGTGTCATCTGCATATCTGAGGTTATTGATATTTCTCCCGGCAATCTTGATTCCAGCTTGTGTTTCTTCCAGTCCAGCGCTTCTCATGATGTACTCTGCATATAAGTTAAATAAGCAGTGTGACAAGATACAGCCTTGACGTACTCCTTTTCCTATTTGAAACCAGTCTGTTCCATGTCCAGTTCTAACTGTTGTTTCCTGACCTGCATACAGATTTCTCAAGAGGCAGGTCAGGTGGTCTGGTATTCCCATCTCTTTCAGAATTTTCCAGTTTCTTGTGATCCACACAGTCAAAGGCTTTGGCATAGTCAGTAAAGCAGAAATAGATGTTTTTCTGGAACTCTCTTGCTTTTTCCACTTTTATTTGTTTAAAATATTACTATTCTATACATTTAACTCTATATTTCCTTATGTAAGACTTCTGATGTCTGTGCAATATTATAAATTATTTATTGACTTATTTGCAGTGAGATGTTTGAAATTTCTTTTTATAGGACCTCAAAGAAAAGCTTTAACGAAAAGCTGAATCAGTAAGTTATAATATCTGTAGAACATAAATAATAATATAAACATACATTGAGAGCTTAGTATACTATCACATTCTCAGTCATTTATTCACTCCCCCAAATTCCATAGTGCAAAAAGGACTGTATTATCACCATTTCAGATATAATGAAACCAAGGTTCATAAACAGTATGTTTCTGATAACCACATATTAAAACAAAAAGTCAGGCTTTGAACTCAGAAGGTCTCAATTGGTTACTCACACTTTTAAATAATGGCAGATAATTGAAGATAAAACAAGGTTAAATAGAATCAGTGATCTGATAAAGTTAATTATTCTACAGATCATCATAATTTATAACATTTCTATGAAAATGATGCATTTGTATCTGACAGACAAGCTTTATGCCATATGGGTAATGCTGCTTTGTTAAATACCCAAGTTGTTTACAGTGTTTTTAGGAAAAAAGGTTTTATTCTGTTTCTAGGAGAAAACTCAGGCAAGCCTCATGACTTTTCATGTTACCTATCTGTAGACAAGAATCTATATTCACTTTAAGTCATTAAATGACCTTTAATTTGATCATGAGACATCCATTTCCATGTAACAGCATCAGCCTGTCCCTCAAAGGTCATCTGTGATCATGGACAGTGACGTAGTCAGCCTTTCCTTTCTGCCTGGCCTCCTCTGTTCTCTTGCCAAGTGTGATTTCTTACCATGTTGGTAAGTTAAAGGAAACATAAAAAATTACTTTTAGCCAGCACTATTTCTACATCTGCTTGCAGTGTATGGGCCCAGAAGTGTTTATATATCTCCTTTTTGAGGGTATTTTACTGGCATTTTAGGAACTATTCCCTGCTGTTGACCTCTTAGCTCTAATTCACTTGAATGAGTGATTGGACTCTGCTCTGGTTAGTGGTCCCCACCAAATTCTGCCTTCTTGCACTGGCCTACTTCATTTGAACTTTTCCTGTTGAAGGTCACAGTTCTCTCAGGTTGGCTGGCTTTCCATCTGGCTCATGTGAAATGCTGAAGAAATACTCCCTGGTCTTTGTTTGTGCAAATGCAGTCAAGAAATTTTGTAACAGCTCTTGTTTGTCTGCTTCCAAAACTTCTAGCAGTTGGTCTCTTATTTTCCCAGTACCCCGGGTTGGAGTCAAGCACCTGTCCACTGTGACCTTCCAACTTGACTTTTTAAAGGGCCCATTAATGCTATTTTCATTTGGCTGGAACTGAGGTGGAGGTATTCCCAACCCTTCCCACTTGATAAGGTTATGTGATTTATGGAATACCACTTGCTCTCTCCAAGAAAACTTTCTCAGCAATCCTTTGACCATCTCACAAGCTCAATCTATTTATGTCCTCCATGTACATGGCTGTGACTTTCGAGTCATGATCCAAG
Source organism: Aepyceros melampus (assembly GCA_006408695.1). Lineage (NCBI taxonomy): Eukaryota > Metazoa > Chordata > Mammalia > Artiodactyla > Bovidae > Aepyceros > Aepyceros melampus. The sequence continues at coordinate 478,256 of SJXQ01012062.1, read as the reverse complement.
GTCTTCTTCATTTATTGTACTTGAAAATATTTGCATGGTGGACTTTAGAAAGTGGGATGTCTTCATACCTCAACCAAAACTGAGAGGAAAATAACTTCATTTAAGGACCCCATTTTTCATTTTGAGTTGGTAATTATTACTTACCCTATTTATTTTTTCTTGCTGAACACAGCAATTACAAATAGTCACCTAAAAATTCACATTCTTAGATAAAAAGGCATGTTCACGTGAAAGGGCACAGGTCTAGTCATTTTATATAGACCTATCAGTTCAGTTCAGTCACTCAGTCGTGTCCAACTCTTTGCGACCCCATGAATCACAGTATGCCAGGCCTCCCTGTCCATCACCAACTCCTAGAGTTCACTCAGACTCACGTCCATTGAGTCTGTGATGCCATCCAGCCATCTCATCCTCGGTCGTCCCCTTCTCCTCCTGCCCCTAATCCCTCCCAGCATCAGGGTCTTTTACAATGAGTCAACTCTTCACATGAGGTGGCCAAAGTACTGGAGCTTCAGTTTTAGCATCATTCCTTCCAAAGAAATCCCAGGGTTGATCTCCTTCAGAATGGACTGGTTGGATCTCCTTGCAGTCCAAGGGACTCTCAAGAGTCTTCTCCAACACCATATTTCAAAAGCATCAATTCTTCTGTGCTCAGCCTTCTTCACAGTCCAACTCTCACATCCATACATGACCACAGGAAAAACCACATAGCCTTGACTAGACGGACCTTAGTCAGCAAAGTAATGTCTCTGCTTTTGAATATACTATCTAGGTTGGTCATAACTTTTCTTCCAAGGAGTAAGCGTCTTTTAATTTCATGGCTGCAGTCACCATCTGCAGTGATTTTGGAGCCCAAAAAAAACAAAGTCTGACNGTGAAAAGTTGACTCATTGGAAAAGACCCTGATGCTGGGAGGGATTGGGGGCAGGAGGAGAAGGGGACGACAGAGGATGAGATGGCTGGATGGCATCACGGACTCAATGGACGTGAGTCTGAGTGAACTCCGGGAGTTGGTGATGGACAGGGAGGCCTGGCGTGCTGCGATTCATGGGGTCGCAAAGAGTCGGACACGACTGAGCGACTGAACTGAACTGAACTGAACTGTTTCCACTGTTTCCCCATCTACTTCCCATGAAGTGATGGGACCAGATGCCATGATCTTAGTTTTCTGAATGTTGAGCTTTAAGGCAACTTTTTCACTCTCCTCTTTCACTTTCATCAAGAGGCTTTTTAGTTCCTCTTCACTTTATACCATAAGGGTGGTGTTATCTACATATCTGAGGTTATTGATATTTCTCCTGGCAATCTTGATTCCAGCTTGTGCTTCTTCCAGCCCAGCGTTTCTCATGATGTACTCTGCATAGAAGCTAAATAAGCAAGGTGACAATATACAGCCTTGACATACTCCTTTCCCTATTTGGAACCAGTCTGTTGTTCCATGACCAGTTCTAACTGTTGCTTCCTGACCTGTATACAGATTTCTCAAGAGGCAAGTGAGGTGGTCTAGTATTCCCATCTCTTTCAGAATTTTCCATAGTTTATTGTGATACACATAGTCAAAGAGTTTGGTATAGTCAAAATAAAGCAGAAATAGATGTTTTTCTGGAACTCTCTTGCTTTTTCAATGATCCAGCCAATGTTGGCATTTTGATCTCTGGTTCCTCTACCTTCTCTAAAACGAGCTTGAACATCTGGAAGTTCACAGTTTACATGTTGCTGAAGCCTCGCTTGGAGAATTTTGAGCATTACTTTACTAGTGTGTGAATGAGTGCAATTGTGTGATAGTTTGAACATTCTTTAGCATTGCCTTTCTTAGGGTCTGGAATGAAAATTGATCTCTCTAGTCCTGTGGCCACGGCTGAGTTTTCCAGATTTGCTGGCATATTGAGTGCAGCACTTTCACAGCATCATCTTTCAGGATTTGAAATAGCTCAACTGGAATTCCATCACCTCCACTAGCTTTGTTCATAGTGATGCTTCCTAAGGCCCACTTGACTTCACTTTCCAGGATGTCTGGCTCTAGGTGAGTGATCACACCAGCATGATTATATGGGTCGTGAAGATCTTTTTTATATAGTTCTTCTCTGTATTCTTGCCACCTGCCACCTCTTCTTAACATCTTCTGCTTCTGTTAAGCCCATACAATTCCTGTCCTTTATCGAGCCCATCTTTGCATGAAATATTCCCTTGGTATCTCTAATTTTCTTGAAGAGACCCCTAATCTTTCCCATTCTATTATTTTCCTCTATTTCTTTGCATTGATCACTGAGGAAGGCTTTCTTATCTCTCCTTTATAGTCCTTGGAACTCTACATTCAAATGGGTATATCTTTGCTATTCTCCTTTGCTTTTGGCTTCACTTCTTTTCACACCTATTTGTAAGGCCTCCCCAGACAACCATTTTGCTTTTTTGCATTTCTTTTCCATGGGGATGGTTTGATCCCTGTCTCCTGTACAATGTCACGAACCTCCATCCGTAGTTCATCAGGCACTCTATCTATCAGATCTAGGCCCTTAAATCTATTTCTCACTTCCACTGTATAATCGTAAAGGATTTGATTTAAGTCATAGCTGAATGGTCAAGTCATTTCCCCCAGTTTCTTCAATTTGACTCTGAATTTGGCAATAAGGAGTTCATGATCTGAGCCACAGTCAGCTCTCAGTCTTGTTTTTGCTGATTGTATAGAGCTTCTCCATCTTTGGCTGCAAAGAATATAATCAGTCTGATTTCGGTGTTAACCATCTGGTGATGTCCATGTGTAGAGTCTTCTCTTGTGTTGTTGGAAGAGGGTGTTTGCTATGACCAGTGCATTCTCTTGACAAAACTTGATTAGCCTTTGCCCTGCTTCATTTTGTACTCCAAGGCCAAATTTGCCTGTTACTCCAGGTGTTTCTTGACTTCCTACTTTTCCATTCCAGTCCCCTTACTGAAAAGGACATGTTTTTTCAGTGTTAGTTCTAGAAGCTCTTGTAGGTCTTCATAGTACCATTCAATTTCAGCTTCTTCAGCATTACTGGTCAGGGTATAGACTTGGATCACTGTGATATTGAACGGTTTGCATTGGAAATGAACAGAGATTATTCTTTTTTGAGATTGCATCCAAGTACTGCATGTCAGACTCTTTTGTTGACTATGATGGCCGCTCCATTTCTTCTAAGGGATTCTTGCATATACATTTCATACTAGTTAAAAGCCTACCTTCCAGAATCAGCCTGTTTAGGTGTGTCAAACTTGACCTTATCTGGAAAGTCTTACACTTACGTGAAAGTAATATCCCAGTTTGTCCTCCTGTAAAATAGGAAGTTCAGGCAGACTTCGGAAATATTACAGGTTTGGTTCCATATCACATCAGGAAAGCAATGACCATGAGAACGCAAGTCACACAAATTTTTTGTTTCCCTAGTTCATACACTGGAGAAGGCGATGGCACCCCACTCCAGTGCTCTTGCCTGGAGAACTCAGGGACAAGGGAGCTTGCTGGGCTGCAGTCCATGGGTTAGGTACGACTGAAGCAACTCGGCAGCAGCAGCAGCAGTGCATACACAGTTATACTTACACTACATTCTGGTTAATTAAGTGTGCAATCACATATGTCAAAAACTGTGTATCTTAATTTTAAAATATTGCCTAAAAGTGCTAGCCATCATCTAAGCTTTCAGCAAATCACAGCAGTAAACACTAAAGTGATCCCTGATCACTGTTAACAAGCTTAATAAGATGGAAAACTCGACATATTGTGAGAATTACAAAAATGTGACATACAGACATAGAGTGAGCAAATGCTGTTGAAAAAATGGCACCAATAGATTTGCTCGAAGCAAGATTGCTATAAACTCTCGATTTTTGTGGTTTTTTTTTTAATGCAATTATCTGTGAAGTGTGACAAAGTGAAGCACAATAAAAGGAGAAATGCCTGTAATTGTTGTTATAGCAATATTTATAGGATTGCAAGGATTAAATAGTATAATACCTAAAGTGCCTAGGACAATGCCTAATGCATGGTGAGTAAATCTGGTTCATATAGGTTTCACCCACAAAGACTGTTAAAAATACGTGTACTGAGGTCCTATCTAGAATTCCTGAATAATGAACACCTAGGGAGGGTTCAGGAATATATTTTAGTAAAACAGACATGCTGCCTAGTCTTGTTTGGGAGCTGCTTGTTCTCAAACACAAAGCCTATTCAAGTGCTTAGTGAAACAGATCATGCTTGGAGCAGTGTTAAGGTAATTATAGATTATTATTACTACATAAGGAAGGGACACATAAGCTCTCAACTGTAGCAGAGGAAAGGACATCTGAGAAGAGTCCTTGACCACTTCATCTTTGGGAAGAGAGAAGAATGTGTCCCAGAAAGACTAATCAAACCAAAACAAAAGTTCACAACAGAAACAAATGCAGCCTTATTCAAATTGAGCTAAGGAAGAAAAAAAAAATATTCAGCTTGAGAAAGAAATGGAAATACAAGGGGGGAAATAACAGCACTGGAATCACTGAAACGTTGAGAGAGGAGACTTTCAAAACAAGCAACAGTCCTCAAACAAAAGGGGGTACATAGAAAGAGGTAAATAAAATACTGTACTGCAGATGGTGACTGCAGCCATGAAATTAAAAGACGCTTACTCCTCGGAAGGAAAGTTATGACCAACCTAGACAGCATATTCTGGAGAAGGCAATGGCACCCCACTCCAGTACTCTTGCCTGGAGAATCCCATGGACGGAGGAGCCTGGTAGGCTGCAGTCCATGGGGTCACTAAGAGTTGGATATGACTAAGCGACTTCACTTTCACTTCTCACTTTCATGCATTGGAGAAGGAAATGGCAACCCACTCCAGTGTTCTTGCCTGGAGAATCCCAGGGACAGGGGAGCTTGGTAGGCTACTGTCTATGGGGTCGCACAGAGTCGGACACAACTGAAGTGACTCAGCAGCAGCAGCAGACAGCATATTCAAAAGCAGAGACATTACTTTGCCGACTAAGGTCCGTCTAGTCAAGGCTATGGTTTTTCCAGTGCTCATGTATGGATGTGAGAGTAGGACTTTGAAGAAGGCTGAGCGCCAAAGAATTGATGCTTTTGAACTGTGGTGTTGGAGAAGACTCTTGAGAGTCCCTTGGACTGCAAGGAGATCCAACCAGTCCATTCTGAAAGAGATCAGCCCTGGGATTTCTTTGGAAGGAATGATGCTGAAGCTGAAACTTTGGCCACCTCATGCGAAGAGTTGATATTAAGAAGAGGTGGCAAGAATACACGGAAGAACTGTACAAAAAAGATCTTCATGACCCAGATAATCATGATGATGTGATGACTAATCTAGAGCCAGACATCTTGGAATGTGAAGTCAAGTGGGCCTTAGAAAGCATCACTACGAACAAAGCTAGTGGAGGTGATGGAATTCCAGTTGAGCTGTTTCAAATCCTGAAAGATGATGCTGTGAAAGTGAAGCACTCAATTTGCCAGCAAATTTGGAAAACTCAGCAGTGGCCACAGGACTGGAAAAGGTCAGTTTTCATCCCAATTCCAAAGAAAGGCAATGCCAAAGAATGCTCAACTACCACACAATTGCACTCATCTCACATGCTAGTAAAGTAATGCTCAAAATTCTCCAAGCCAGACTTCAGCAATACGTGAACTGTGAACTCCCTGATGTTCAAGCTGGTTTTAGAAAAGGCAGAGGAACCAGAGATCAAATTGCCAACATCCACTGGATCATGGAAAAAGCAAGAGAGTTCCAGAAAAACATCTATTTCTGCTTTATTGACTATGCCAAAGGCTTTGACTGTGTGGATCACAATATAGACCTATAGGCAAAATAAATCAAGGTTTTCTAAGAGCTACTTATTTGTTTTTGGAATAAAAAACAGACGAAAGTGTTAAGGGAATTCATTGAAAAAAATATGTATAGACCAGATCAGAAATGGCTACACATTGATGTCATCTTGAGATCAGTGAAGAAGCACAGAGTTTTAGGGGTAGAGTGTTGCATCCTTTTTGTTATATTGTTTAAAATATCCTACAGCATAATGGATAATAGTAGAAGAGGAAAGACTGGAAGCAGAGGAAAATGTGGAGCAGGAAGCAGGGTATTCTAATTGAAAAATACCGAGGAACTAAATTTCAGGGGTTGTAGATGATTGGGAGAGAAAGACCTTAAAAATATTTAAGAAGTTGATTTTATAGATTTTTGAAACAAATTAGATGTGTTTGGTGTTAGATAAATTATATAATAATTTACTTAATGTGTGTATTTTTTCATGAGATGCAGAAAGGTACTCTTCTTGTTTTCATTTTTTTTCAGTGAATAACTCTAAATTTTATGTTATAATAAAAGCAGTTCAGTAGATGTATCAGATGTTATGAATGCCCCACACCCAGAACCCCCCATATCCCTTCATCATACCTGAGTTCACCTGCAGAAGCTTGTAAGCTCCCTATGCTTTTATACCTGAGGAGCTTTGTCTCTGGGGTAACTTCACCCACCTCAATGTGGTAACAGCCTGGACAGGCAGAATCCGATGCTGGGAGGCAGGGGGAAGTTAATGTCATTCAGGTCCCTCAGTGAAATGATACATGTTTGTTCTCAGAAATATCTCCCAAGGATTAAAATCAGTTAACCCATAGCAATAACTCCATCAATATATCCTTTATTAGCTTTTCCCCAGTCTCATCTAACTTCTCTAACTCCTCGCTTTTGCTTCTTGGCATCATCAATCAACTAAATTACCTGCACCTAAGACCTTTCTGAAGAGCTTATTGGGAAGAAATTTCAAATGAAGACTGGTATTGTCATTTTCTTGTTATAAGTTTCTTGAAGATATGAAAATAAGATAAAATATAAAAGCTATTACCACTACAAAATCATGGTTAAAGTAAATTCACAGAACCATAGAAAAATTATTTGATTTAGATTTGAAATCAGTTTATTCAGTGACTTGTCATAGTGTAATACACTTGTTTTTTTAAGATTATTTTTCACTATATCTGAAATTGCTTCTCATGCTTGTATTTTAATATTAGGTATAATCATATTTTCCCAATGCCTGTGTTTTAGAAAAAGGATTAATAATATGAAACAAATGAAGAGATTCATTAATTTGGTGAGTGATAAATTTAAAACACAGCTAGCTTTTGATATATTCCTTATCCAGGCACTTTGGTAATATAAATATTAATAACATTGTTGGCATTGAATTTTCATTTTATTTAGTCTGCTATTAGTATGGGCTTCCCTGGTGACTCAGATGGTAAAGGATCGGTCTGAAATGAAAGAGACCTGGGTTTGATCCCTAGGTTGAGAAGATTCCCTGCAGGAAGGTGTGGCAACCCTCTCCAGTATTCTTGTCTGGAGAATCTCTAATATGGACTATAAATTTATCTCACATAAATGTTGTAGTGAAATAAATAAACTTTAAAATGGCAAAAAAACCTTAGAGCTATAGTGTAACTAAGGAAATATCAATTTTAATGATGATTATTAGAATTATAATATGACATTCAAATTTCTGAAGCCTATCAAAAGTTTTCAATGGGGCTTTTACAAGCAATTCAAATTTTCATTCAAATGTAAGTGTCCACAGTTCTTAGTCAGAGCCCCTAGGGACCAGAGTGGCAGGGGAAACAGTTTCCCTAAATGTCTGTCAAAATGCCCACATATATGCCAGTTTTGGACCATGAAATAGACCTTGCATTTCATCTTATTCTCTGCTTATATACACAGCAAAAATTCACTTGTTGTTCCAAAATACAGTTCTACTGACTTTTGTAGGGTTTTTTTTTTGTTGTTTGTTTTGCTTTATCTCTTTATTTTTTTAAAATAAGAATTTCTATGATTTTCATCATCTTATTGGTATGAGGAATTGATGAAACAAATGATTCTTGCCTCCATTACAAGTAGAATGGCCCATGAGTTAATATGATAGCAGTTATTATTTATATCAACTTTTTTACCCTGTAACTGCTTTGCCTTGTAAATGATTTACAAACTTGTCAATGAAACAGAACAATTCAGTAAATCAACTGTCAAGATTAAATTGATCAAATCCCTTTGTTTTAATAGCTGATTTTAGAAAATTATCTCATTAAAACAATCTTTGCTCTCCTTAATTATATGGTCCCAGAACATTAGTTTTAAACCTATATTTTTATAAACCTAACCATGGTTGCCTATCAAATATTTTTCAAAACTTCTCAATAATATTTTCTTTTATTTCCTTTTCTTTGGAGGATGCTGCAGAGGCATAATGCAGCCAATTGGAAATTGTTTGTCAGCCAAACCACATTCCAATCTAATTATGTCCACCTGGTACATGGGACCTCTATACATGTGGTAAGAGTGGTGAAATGAATGTGCTGTCCTTTTTAATGCAATCAACAGTGATGTGGAAATGTGATTTTTTGCTTGCTGCTAAGTTTTATTAAATGCAATGGAAAAACTAACAAGGTTTTCAAGGATCATAGAAAAGATAAAAACACAAAATATGGTAAAATCATTCATAAAACCTACTAAGCATTCCAAATTTAGAAAGACACATCAATGATGTAGAAAGAGGCAAACTGCTAAATTGTCTCAAAAGAAAGTTTACAATTTTTGAGCATGATATATGGTGACCTATTGAGAAATATGTAAATATATATTGTTGATTGCTTCAGATATTATTCACTTAAGGAATAAGAAGCCCAGTATTTTTCATCGGCATCCTGGATGTCAATTCTGCTTTTTGCATGGGATATTGTTTCACCTGAAAGGTGTTCAACAGCATACAGACATCTGTGTTGTGCTTCAGAGGACTGAGAGTCCAAGTGGTCTGGCAGGCATTCAAAATGATTAGCAATAGAAAAGCTCATTTGGAAAAAGAGAAACAGTCATGGAGACTTGAGCTCAATGACTTTCCTTTGTTTCTAAACTTCTGGGGTTGGGGGAAGGTCTTACTTTTAAACATAAAAAGAACACACCATAAGAAAAAATGCTGATAGTTTTGATGTACTTGGTAGTGAGAACCAGCTCTCTTGCTCTCTCTTAAAGGATGACATCTAAAGAGCTCTGAAATATGACCAATATAATGCTTTGCAATCTTTCCCCGGTTATCATCTATAGATTTTTGCCATTAAATTAGTTTGTTATTTGCTCAATATTTTTAAAGCCTATCTTGAAGTTCTCAGTATGTTAATGTTGTTCTGAGTTTCAGTTCAAAGAGTTGTCTTCAAACTCTGTCAGTCTTGCCCATTTTAGTTCTGATTACAGTCTGCAATTATGACTCAATGCTACAAGTCTTTTCGGATTTCACTATGTGATATTCATTGATTTAATCATTATCTATTATTTTATGATTTCTTCTAGTGCATATTTTCTGAGCATGTAATTTCTGTAATGGTTTCCTGGCAGACTGCATTGTTCAAAGTATTCAGCACTACTTTCTCAGAGAAGATAATGCATACCAACCATTCATCTCAAGCATCATCAGATGACTTGCTCTGGCCAGTGAAATGTGACACTTGTCACTGCTGAACAGAAACCTTAAGAGCCAATTCATGGTTGACAAGTTTTCTTTTTGTTTTACGTCGTTGATAAGAAAATGCTCTAAAGAGAACTACTCTATCAACCTGGATCCTGAAAAAACACAGTGAAGAGTAAATTGAATCACTATGAACATGTAGAGCGGATAAGAATAAACCTTTATTGTGAAGTAGTGAAATTTAGAGTTGTTTGATACCACAGCATAATGTAGCCTATTATATCTGAAACAGGACTCACTATTTTAAGAGTTAAGAGATTCTGGGGTGTTTCTTTGACAGGCAGGATTATGTAGCAGGGGGAAAAAAAAGCCTGTATCCAAATCCTGCTTCTGTATTTTAAAACTTATTTGTTCTTGTACAAATCACTTTATTCTTTGAGCTTCAAATTTTGTCTTTGGGTAAAAATTATAATAACAATATGTCAGTGTTTCTGGGGAAAAAGTTGATTCATGTCCAGTCCCAGTTTTATTCATTCTAAAATGTAATTGCACAATTATTTTAGCTATTAGAAATGTCATAAAGAAGTCTAATCTCTTGTGTACCAATTCAGTGAGAATATGGTAGACAGATTTTTTTTTCTTCTTAAATTCATGTTCACTGTCCTGTATACTTTATGAAAGGGATAACATGTAATGAAAAATCCTGGCTGTTATTTGTACAATGTTGTAAATGTGACATCATGTGGGTTACTGCCTTTTCACAGCAGAATCCTCAGACAAAGGATAGAGAGGCAGATTGAACTCAGTTATGGTGACAACCCCTTTGGCACTCAGCAGTATTAAGTGAAAGAGCAGTAAATTTTTAATGGGACAGTGCAAAATTAAGTTTTAAGGGCCAAACTTTCTTCTTGAAAAGAAGGAAAAGTATTACTGTTTCATCTAACAATGTGTAATAATCTGACAGATTGCAATTCAAATTTCTTCCAAAAATAGTTATAGTTGGTCTTTTTCACTTAACAAACAACAGATATGAAAATAATGACAACAGTAGCTAAGTAGGAACTATAGATGAATAAAGAAAAAGTGCAGTAAATTGGATAAGTAAAGCACTAGATCAGCGGGATTTGTGTTATTTAGTTCCAACAAGTATTTCTTTCAGGGATTAAAAAAAAAAAATCAGTGTCTCTAGATAGTCCGATTTTTCAGATTAACTAGAAATCTGTATATTTACAAACGGGATTTTTAAAACAATATTGTCAATAATGTAAATATACATAAGGTGTATTTCAGTAATGTGTTCATTTAACAAAACAGACATATCTTCAAGTGGACAGTTAATCACTCATCTCTAAATTTACAATTACCAATTAATGGAATTATATGAGAACATTTAATTCTAAAATAATAATTCTCTTCAAATGCAGCTTCAGCAAGGCTAAGAAAACCATTGCTGATATGTACTTAAAAGATAGAGGTCTAACATTACTTTCCAGTATATGATAGGTCCATTATTTTTTTCCCACTCCGTGATGTTAACATCTTAATTGAAGCTATTATCATTTCTTTGCAGAGCTAATGTTTCTTACGCCTTTCATACTTGTTCATCCCAAACTTTTCTCACACCAATCAGAAATATATTTATAAAATGTAAATCACTTTACACTACCCTTTTCTCCAACCCTGTACTTCCTGTGCTTTGCAAGTAGACTATTAAAGTACTTCCTGTTGCATGAAGCTTTTTTCTCCTTGTCTCCACTTCACCCTGTGAACTTAACCATGTATCACTCTTCTACTATCACCTTTATTTTTTTTTCTACTCCTGAAAAACATCATATTTTTCTGCTGGGACTTTGCCAAATTTGTCTAATGGGACGTTATCTCCCAGTGGCTGATAACTGTTCATTATTTATTTTCTGATCATTCAAAAGGAATTCAGCAAATCATTGATTCAGAATAAGCACTGTCATATTAACTAAATCTGTTGCTATCATATTTTGTCTTTATTCAGACTTATTTTGCTTTTAATTTTCAGTCTCCATAAAAATTTAAGCTCATGAGACATTTTTCACAGCTTTGTTCAAGAGAGAAGAGTATCTGAGAGGAGTGTGTGCGTGTGTATTGTCTAAGCACTGAATAGAATCTCATTTTGGTTAGTAGTTCCTTCCATATTGATGCCAGAATTTAATATGCACATCTGACACTCCCAATCTAAATTTCTTCACCCATTAACATTAATTGAAACCACTTGTTTAAAAATTGCTGTTTCTTCTCTTTTAGAATATTTCTCTTTCATTTTGCCTTACTTAATGCGTAGGAATTTATTTGATTTGGTGAGGTTTCTTTTAATCTACTGATACTTGATATTAATATTATGCAGAACTCATGTGTTATCAGGAATGACAAAATGAAAAGTTCTATGTGAAAATACTTTGCTATTTGTTACTGAGTATTATTTGTCTCAGTATTTCAGAATATTTATAATTTTGCCCCACAATTCTGGCAACTATGCTATAACCATTTGAGAAAGTAAAGGGAAAAAAAAAATGTTCGTGACTTAGTCTGGATGTTTTGATAAAATTAACTAGGATTTAGGGATTTGGCCTCTGCATTGAAAACTCACTGAGGTTTTTTTTTCTCTTAGCCAGAATATGAGAACACGAAAACAAATGACCTTTTTGAAGAAAACCTGAGGTTGATATCGATAAATCTAATGGGAAGGAAGAGAGGCCTTGTTGACTGTTTTGATATTTTCTAGTTACGAAGTTAAAGGGAGGACCATAGTGCTGCAAAATATTGCTGTAAAGTGAAAATTTTAAAACCTTAATAAGCATTTTTTTAAGTGCTCATTTGAGCTAGAGACAGCCTATATCTTTCCATGTTGATTCTATTGAGCATCATGTAACACATAAAATCTCAGTTTTTTCTTAAGTCAGGTCAGTCTTGATCTTCTTCATAATTTTCAAGATACTGTACCTAAAATAAACTCAAATTTCTTTCCTATGAGAGTACTTCTCCTCGCCTTGCTTTCAGTTGATATGTAGGATTTATATGATTTTCCATATTAATGAAGACATGATGTGTTATCAGTATTTTATATATGAAAGTATCTTAGTCATAAAATAATTTATGACTATTCAACTGTAGCCTACATGATAATTTCTAGGAGACTATTATAAGGAAGGAAAGTACAAGGACTGTAATAGGAAGTCTATGTATGATAAAGTACTGCAAATTTGTGGAAAGAAGAGTTTGAAACATTGTTTTACTTTGCATGTAATAACAAATACATTTCTACAGCAGTTGAAGTACCTATAATGTCTTAAGGAGAAATCTAAAAAGATAAAAATTTAAAAAATATTACACTGCTTTACCTCATATTTTTTAAAGTTGTAAACAAGACTAGTTACATTAGTCATCCCCTCATTTATTATACCCACTTAACAACTACATAGGAAAAAGGGGAAAAAATATAATTATATGTGTTTCTCAACACATTCTTGAGATTCTATATGGAAATCTGAAGAATTAAAAATACTAAGAAGGTATATTTGACATAAAAATAAAGAATGTCTAGGAATGATTCCTTTAAGATATTTAGCAGGAGTTAATCTTGAGTTTTTTTCTACCATCTGAATATTGATGTTCTTGATTACAATGGAAGGTAGCCAGACTAACAAACTCTGTTGGTCAGGATACATATTTTCATAAACATCTTATAATCTTCAGAACTTGACTAGTAATGATGTTTCTTGACACCAACTTCATTTTCCTATGCAACTGGCTTAAAAACAAACCATTTTGCCTAATTGCTAGATTCACTGTGGACCACATATATTTTGGCTTGAACTGCAACTGAAGACTATGAAAGCTAAACCTCATCTGCAAAGAATGTGATTTTCTGTGTTAGTTAGGAGCAAAACAAGTTTAACTCTAAACATCATCATCCCATAAAAGCAGTGGGTAAGATCACCCCTACATAGCTAGAAAATGAAAAGGCAGCATTTCACTTTTAGTGGGAGAAGGCAATGGCACCCCACTTCAGTACTCTTGCCTGGAAAATCCCATGGATGGAGGAGCCTGGTGGGCTGCAGTCCATGGGGTTGCTGAGAGTTGGACACGACTGAGTGACTTCACTTTCACTTTTCACTTTCATGCATTGGAGAAGGAAATGGCAACCCACTCCAGTGTTCTTGCCTGGAGAATGCCAGGGACGGGGGAGCCTGGTGGGCTGCCGTCTATGGGATCACACAGAGTTGGACATGACTGAAGTGACTAGCAGCAGCAGCAGCACCTTTAGTGAAGGAAACAAGTAAAATCTCATATGAAGAATTTATAGAAATGGCAATCCTCTTATAAATTCTCATTATGTGGGAGCCAGTGCCCCTGAACAACTCAACAACTCAAAGGGTAAATAAAAAATTATCTATGGTTAATATCCTATCATAGGTTTCAGAACCATGATCTGGGAGTGACTGAGTTCACGTGAAAATATCAGGGATATTTTAAACAAGGAAGGAAAAAAGAATATTGTTGGACTGGTCACCAAAAATTGGATTTGAGTTCCACTCTGCAAAACACTCTGGTACGGCTATTTTCCAATGAATGAGTGTCTAAGATGTTCACCGTATTTCCACCTACAGTTAAAGTTGTTCCAGGTATATATTTACATAATGTGATATGATTTCTATAAAAAAGTTCCCATATATAGAATTATTTAAGATTCCTTTGAAAAATTCATAGCAATGTACCCAAGCAATGGATGAAAGCTTTCCTGTACCTTCTAACATTGTCAGTGGTGCTATTAGAACTACATGACTCTCCATTTTTAGGATTTGCCTATAAGATCAGTAGAAATCAGTGTGAGCAGTAGGAAATCAATGAATATTCATTGGAAGGACTGATGCTGAAGCTGAATTTTCAGTACTTTGACCACCTAATGCAAAGCTCTGACTCATTGTTAAAGACGTGGATGAACACTTGCATACTGTTGGTGGGAATGCAAAATGGTGCAGTTGTTATGCAGAACAATATGGAAGTTTCTAAAAAAAAATTAAACAGAACTATCATATTATCCAATAATCTAACTTCTAGGTATTTATCCAAAATGAATAGAAATCAGTAGCAAAGAGATATAAGCATTCCCATGATAACTGCATCACTATCACAGTAGCCAAGATGTGGAAACAAATGTCCATCAGCAGATGAATGAATTAAAGAAGAAAGAAAAAAAAAGTGGTATGCATAAATACAATGGACTACTATTCAGCCTTTAAAAACAAGATTTAGTAATTTGCCCATGGATGAACCTATAAACATTAGGCTAAGTGAAATAAGCCAGTTATCAAAAACATGATATGATTCCACTTATATGAAGTATCTGGAATAGTCAAAGTCAAGGAAACCAGGTACAGCGTGGTGGTTACCCCAGTCTCAGTGGAAAGGCAAAGGGGGAGTCATTCATTAACAGGGACAAACTTTCAGTTTAGCCAGATGAATAAACTCTTGGGATCTACTGGGTAGCATTGTGCCTATGGTTAATGATAATGTATACTTAAAATTTTGTTGAGAGAGTAGATCTAATGTTACATGTTCTTTTGTGTTGTTCAGTAGCTCAGTTTTGTACAATTCTTTGAAATGCCATGATCTGTGGCAAGCCAGACTTCCCTGTCCTTCAACATCTCCAGGAGCTTGGTCAAACCCATGTCCATTGACTGGTGATGCCATCCAACCATCTCATCCTCTGTCGTCCCCTTCTCCTGATCTTTCTTAGCTTCAGGGCCTTTTCCAGTGAGTCGACTCTATGCATCAGGTGGCCAAAATGTTGGAGTTTAAGCTACAGCATAAGCCTTTCCATTGAATATTCAGAGTTGATTTCCTTTAGGATTGACAGATTTGATCTCCTTGCTGTCCAAAAAACTGTCCAGAGTCTTCTCCAAGACCACAATTCAAAAGTATTAATTCTTCAGTGTTCAGCCTTCTTTATGGTCCAATTCTCACATCTGTATAAAAGTACTAGAAAAGTCATTGCTTTGACTATATGGACTTTTGTTAGCAAAGCAATGTCTCTACTTTTTAATATGCCATCTAGGTTTGTCATAGCTTTCCTTCCAAGGAGCAAGCATTCTTTAATTTTATGGCTGCAGTCACCATCCACAGTGACCTTGGTGCCCAAGAAAATAAATTCTGTCACTGTTTCCATTGTTTCCCAGCTCTATGCCATTAAATGCTGGGGACTGGATGACCTGATCTTCATTTTTTAATGTTGAGTTTTAAGCCAGATTTTTCATTCACCTCTTTCACCATCTTCAAGAAGCTGTTAGCTCCTCTTCACTTTCTGCCATTAGGGTGGTATCATCACATTTCTGAGATTATTGATACTTCTCCCAGAAATCTTGATTCTAGCTTGTGCTTCATCCAACCTGGTTGGATCATATGCTGTACTCTGCATAGAAATTAAATAAGCAGGGTGACAATATATAGTCTGATGTACTTGTTTCCCAATGTGGAAGCAATCCATTGTTCCATGTCCAGTTCTAACTGTTGCTTCTTAACCTGCTTATAGATTTCTCAGGAGACAGGGAAGGTGCTCTGGTATTCCCATCTCTTTAAGAATATCCCACAGTTTGTTGTGATCCACATAGTCAAAGGCTTTGGTGTAGTCAATAAAGCAGGAATAGATGTTTTCCTGTAATTCTCTTATTTTTTCTCTGATCCAACAGATTTGGCAATTTGATATATGGTTCCTTTGCCTTTTCTAAATCCTGCTGAACATCTGGAAGTTCTTAGCTCACATATTGTTGAAGCCTAGCTTGGAGAATTTTGACTATTACTTTGCTAGCATGTCAGATGAGTGCAATTGTGCCGTAATTTGAACATTCTTTGGCATTGCCTTTGTTTGAGATTGGAATGACCTTTTCCAGTCATGGCCACTGCTCAGTTTTCCAAATTTGCTGATGTATTGAGCACAGCACTTCAACAGCATCATCTTTCAGGATTTGAAATAGCTCAACTGGAATTCCATAACCTCTACTAAATTTGTTCATAGTGATGCTTCCTAAAGCCCACTTGACTTCACATTCCAGGATGTCTGGCTTTAGATGAGTGATCACACAGCTATGGCTATCTGGGCCTTGAAGATCTTTTTTCTATGTAATCTTGCCACCTATTCTTAATACCTTCTGCTTCTGTTAAGTCCATACCATTCCTGTCCTTTATTGTGCCCATCTTTGCATGAAATGTTCCCTTGGTATCTCTAATTTTCTTGAAGAGATATCTAGTCTCTCTTATTCTATTGTTTTCCTTCATTTCTTTGCATTTATCACTGAGGAAGTCTTCCTTACTTTCCTTGGTATTCTTTGGAACTCTGCATTCAAATGGGTATATCTTTCTTTTTATCCTTTGCCTGTTGCATCTCTTCTTTTCTCAGTTATTTGTAAGGCCTCCTCAGACAACCATTTTTTCTTTTTGTATTTCTTTCTCTTGGGGATGGTCTTGATCACTGCCTCCTCTGCAATGTCATGAAGCTTCAGCCGTAGTTCATCAGGTACTCTATATATCAGATCTAATCCCTTGAATCTATTTATCACTTCTACTGTATAAGGGATTCAGTTTAGGTCATACCTGAATGGTCTAGTCATTTTCCCTACTTTCTTCAATTTAAGTCTGC
Source organism: Aepyceros melampus (assembly GCA_006408695.1). Classification (NCBI taxonomy): domain Eukaryota; kingdom Metazoa; phylum Chordata; class Mammalia; order Artiodactyla; family Bovidae; genus Aepyceros; species Aepyceros melampus. Next base: position 461,140 of record SJXQ01012062.1, on the reverse strand, counting down.
ATTTAAGTATGGCATTATATTATATATTCAATATATCATCGGTTCAGTCCATCGCTCTTGTCTCCAACTCTGCAACCCATCGACTGCAGCACATCAGGCTTCCCTGTTCCTTCACCATCTCCTGGAGCTTGCTCAAACTCATGCCCATCATGTCAGTGATGCCTCCAACCGTCTCGTCCCCTCTTGTCCCCTTCTCCTCCTGCCTTCAATCTTTCCCAACATCAGGTCTTTTCCAGTGAGTTGGCCCTTCACATCAGGTGGCCAAAGATGTAGAGTTTTAGCTTCAGCATCAGTCATTCCAGTGAATATTCAGGGTTGATTTCCTTTAGGATTGACTGGTTTGACCTTCTTGCAGTCCAAGGGAATCTGATGAGTCCTCTCCAGCACCACAGTTTGAAAGCATCAATTCTTTGGGACTTAGCCTTCTTTATGGTCCCACTCTCACATCCATAAATGACTCTGGAAAAACTATAGCTTTGGCTATGTAGACCTTTATCTGCAAAGTAGTGTCTCTGATTTTTAATACACTGTCTGTGTTTGTCATCGCTTTTCTTCCAAGGAGCAAGCACTTTTAATTTCATGGCTGCAATCACCATCCACAGTGATTTTGAAGCCCAACAAAATAAAGTCTGTCAATGTTTCCATTGTTTCCCCATCTATTTGCCATGAAGTGATGGGACCACATGCCATGGTCTATTTTTTTGAATGTTGAGTTTTAAGCCAGCTTTTTCACTCTCCTCTTTCACTTTCATTTGAGGCTCATTAATTCCTCTTCGCTTTCTACCCTAAGGGTGGTGTCATCTGCATATCTGAGGCTATTGATATTTCTCTCAGCAATCTTGATTCCAGCTTGTGCTTCATCCAGCCTGGCATTTCACATGATGTACTCTTGCATATTGATGTACATCTTGGGCTTCCCTGGTGGCTCAGAGGTTAAAGCGTCTGCCTGGAATGCAGGAGACCTGGGTTCGATCCCTGCATCTAGAAGATCCCTTGGAGAAGGAAATGGCAACTCACTCCAGTACTCTTGCCTGGAGAATCCCATGGAGAGAGGAGCCTCATGGGCTGCAGTCCATGGGGTCACTAAGAGTCGGACACGACTGAGCGACTTCACTTTCACTCTTGCATATAAGTTAAATAAGCAGGGTGACATATACAGCTTTGTTGTATTCTTTCCCAATTCCGGACCAGTCTGTTCTTCCATGTCCAGCTCTAACCGTTGTTTCTTGACCTGCATACAGATTTCTCAGGAGGCAGGAAAGATGGTCTGGTATTCCCATCTCTTTGAGAATTTTCCACAGTTTATTGTGATCCACACAGTTAAAGACTTAGCATAGTCAATGAATCAGAACAGTATGCATATTTTTCATATGAGCCTTTCATGACAGTCTTTTTAAACATATTATATCATTATATTTAAACTATAAACTTCAAATTTTACTTTGTATCTCCTGAATCTTATTATTCAAATTTATTCATAAACATTTTCAGTTTTTGTTGCTATTATAAATGCAGTGATTTTGCTATAAAACTAATTATAAAACTATACAACTAACTAAATCTTTTTTCCAGACCTTGATTTTGCAGTGTATATGATTTATCATCCATGAAAACACACTGTTTTATATTCTTGTCTTCTGGTGCTGTTAGAACTTTCATAACAATGCCAACTAATAATTTTAAGAAAGTTTGCCTCTCAAGTTCTGGTGTTAATCAATTTATTTTTATATTTTCCAAATTAGAAAAGATATTTGTTCTTGAGATTTGAAAATTGACACTGTCAAATACATGATTTTATTTTATTCTTGTTTTATTTAGTTTGGATAAGGATGCTGATTTTTAAATGATGTTCTAGCATCTAGTAATGTGAGCTGAGTTTTCCTCTTTAGCTTTCTGATTTTTAATACATACCTTCAGTTCAGTTCAGTCGCTCAGTCGTGTCTGACTCTTTGCGACCCCATGAATCGCAGCACACCAGGCCTCCCTGTCTGTCACCAACTCCTGGAGTTCACTCAAACTCGTGTCCATCGAATCAGTGATGCCTAATGCAGATTAATTCTCATATATTAAGGACAAAATTTGGTAGTAACTTTTTGATTCATTGCTATGTTCTCTTAGCTTATGTTTAAAATAACTTGTACAATAATAAGCTTATTCTATAATTTTCTTTGTATTATGTAACAGATTTTGATATTCAATTTATGAAAATTTCATATGTTTATTGGGACATAATTTTATTTATTTTCTAGGACAGTTTACATAATATTAGATTTAGTTCTTTAGAATGTAGGTATCTTTACATCTCACCTTATCGATATTTCAACTGTAGATCTTTAATTACCTTTCTAATTGGTTCTGAGATAATTTTCTATCAAAATTTCCACTTCTTCTGCATGACTTTTAGTAAATTCATTGTTTTGAATCATCCATAACCTCTAGCTTTAAAAATATCTTCAGTTCATTCTGTATTTCATTTTTACCCTCAGAATAGTTATTTGCCCTTGGAACAATTAATAAATGATAATCATGAAAATAGTCATTACCATTTAATTCTTGGTGTTAGATGAATCACTGAAGAACGAACCATAAAAAGATTTTCAATTTGGAAAAACTTTGAGATGCTAAAATGTAGTAATCTTTGTTTTTGTTGTCCTTATCATCATTAATTTTATTTTTCTCTTAGAGTATGTTTCAAAGTCAAGACTAAATGTTCAAAGAAAATATCTGATTTTTTGAATCCACTGTCTTGCTGTTAAGAGGATATGATTTCCTTTTCCTGGAAATAATTTTATACTTTACTTGCCTTCCAAGACTGTACAAATAGACCCTTTCAAATATATAACCTTAGGATCTTTCAGGAGAAAATAAAAAATGAAACATGCTATTATTACTAAGTGCTGTTATTTTATCATTGTCATCAATACAACCATCCTTCAAATATGAATAAAAGTTTTCTTGATCATAATAGACACTATTATTGCTTTTTAGTGATCTGTCTATTGTAGAATATAGCTGATAATTATCACTCTGAGATAAAATGCCTTTATTCACACATCATCTCCTTTGAAACCCTTTGGTATGACAGAACACAATAAAATCATAATTCAGTGCTGATATTAAAATCATGCCATTTCTGAGTTATACTGAAAAAATATGCTTTTTTCCTTTTTACTTTGTTACCCCCACCCAAAAGTATTCTGTTTACTTAGTGATTTTATTGGTGCAATTTGCTAGTAAGTTTCTTGATATAGGAAGAGAATAGTTGTCCAAAAGATTTACATATATACCTATTTTTAAAACTTATTTACCATTTTATTATTTTCCAGGAATGCTACTATATTCAATTAAATATTAGAACACATTTAATAGTGCAAACTGTCTTGCCTAACTAAAACAGCTCTTAAGAATTTCATCTAAATAAATATATATGAGTTTTTGCAAGACACTTATTCTGTTTGCTATTCACTTTAACACATATGTAAAATGAGGCAGTTAATTTTTTTTTAATAATTCTCAAATGGTGTTGTCTATGACTTAGCTGGATTGGCATGTCAAATAATGAAAATCAAAAGAAGGAATTCTATTAGATTATAATGAAAAAATTCAAGCAGTGTAATTTAGGTGGGCTAAGCATAATTTGGAAAAGAATGCTAACCAATGGGATGACATTCCAGTTGACCAAAAAGAATATCTGTATGTTCGTATGCAAGATAGAGTAGACAATAAAAGCTATGTGTATGTAAGAAAATGGAATTTCTAGGGTAAAGGGGTCAGAAGGATATAGTACACCTATTTTCTTATGGCAAATCAATAACAAAAATGAAAAGAACAGTTGTTTAATACTTAGTCTATGGCTGACACTCTAAAATTTTTATTTGGATTATCTAAATTAAGCCTCAAAATAATCACAGAGTTGTTGATATTACCATACTTATATAACAGTTGAGCAATCTGATACTTGGAGTATTGAGGAAATACTGAACAAAGATGACCAAACTCAATCTTCCTTCTAACTGTAAAATTGTTTTTACATAGTCAAATTCTTCCTATTTCAATCATAATCTTAGTACCCGACATTACTGATAGTTTAGAATCTGACAGGCATTATGCTATAGGCTTTACATATATTTTTATTCTGTCCTCATATCAAAGCTTTCCTTAAGTATCATTATCCCCATTGTACACATATGTAAAGTAAGTTCCAAACAGAATTCTTACTTGCTCAGTTTCACCTAATAAATAATTAACAGGGTGACATCACAGCTTTTTGTTATTTAACAGATTATATTTGATATGAAAGGATTTGAGTAGCAGGTTGAAAGATCAGGAGATAATATGGATAAAAGGAAAGTGAGGAGAGAGGGAGAGGAAGTTAGCAAGGAAATGTCAGATTGGTTTATTTTTCTCTCTCTGTTCTTGTCTCTTTGCAACAAAAATTTGGAATGAGGGAGTAAAGAGTTTAAAACAACTGACATGTTACAGCTCAATTACAGCCGAAGCAGGCAGATTAAACAGACACACCCAAGACATGGGAGCAGGACAACCCCAAAGAAGTTGCCATTACAATTTCTCTTGTTTCCCCCTCTTTTATACTTTCCATCTGTTCCTTTTGTTTGTGCCCTGTGCAAAACAGGGCTTATCCCCACCACCAATCAAGGAAGGGAATGCAAATGGGCATATGCTCAAGGCCAATTGATAGTTGCAAGGTATATAACAGCAGGCTCTATTGCTCATGTCTTCCCACAAATCAGTCTTTATAATCAAATGTATATATGTATAGAATTTTATGAACCTGTCATGGGCTCATAACTGCCTAAACTTGCTTGAGGAAGCCGCTTTGGGATTAGTTTGTATCCACTGTGTTTCTAAGGCACAAGTGTAGGAGCTGGAAAAATCTCTGTGATTATTTTGTAGCATATCTGTGAGCACTCCTGGATGTCTCTGGAACAGTGCTTAGGGATCAGCTTGCATACTTTTCTATTAGGCCACCCCTTGTTACTCATGCCTAATGGCAACCCACTCCAGTGTTCTTGCCTGGAGAATCCCAGGGATGGCAGAGCCTGGTGGGCTGCCGTCTATGGGGTCGCACAGAGTTGGACTGAAGCGACTTAGCAGCAGCAGCAGCAGCAACTTCCTACTTAACGTTTAACGGAATCTATAGAGATGATTGTTGACTGGTTTGTACACTTAGAACAACAAATGAGGTAATAAAAAAGTGAAAAATGTCTGCCAGATTGGCAAAGGCAGGCGCATGAAAAGCAATGCTTTATGAAAGATAAGCAATGGAATCTTCCAGGGGAGTAATATTCGTGCTCTGAAGTATTACTGACCTATGCTTAGGTCAGGATACTCTGGCACTCTTGAGTCTTTTTGCTAGCATTCTTAGCTTTCAATATATGCCCAGGCCATGCTTCTATTATCCATCTAGCTAAGTAGATGGATAATAGATGAAGAACCTGGGTGTGGGTCTATGTGTCTTGTGCATGTGTTTAGGTCTCTAGCACTCTAAAGATTATTCCTTTGCTATTCAAAAAACGAATTCAAGGAAAGGCTTAACAGTCTTCTTAAATAACATAAATTTTAGAAACCAAAAGATAAAAAGACCTTCATGTAAAGAACATTCTTGAAAAAAAAAAAGTGGATGTGAAAACTGAAGGAAAAGCAGACAATCCATAACTACAGATAAATAGTAAGACTGCCTAAGTACTGATAGAGAATTATTTAAGCTGGAAATAGAAAACAAAGGAAATGTTTCCATCAGTGCTAGAGTAACCCCTGAATAATTTATAGCTGCCTTTCTTTAGGAAGGAAGTAATTATTTTCCATCCTATCAGCATAGATTATCAGGTTTGTGCATTAGTATAAATTTGCTTCATTGTATTTATTAGTATGATTTGTGATTTTGTTGCTATTCAGGGACTTTGTTATGATTTAAATGGCTTATACAAGGTCATTCTTTGGAGACTTCAAAATTCTATTGAAAATATCTCTCCTAAGTTCTTGAAGTGATTTCCTCACAATGATTTTCGGGCTTTAAACTACTATTACAATTCCATACTCATAAACCCAAAATTAAACATTTATTTTTATCTTTATAGACATGTAAGAACTTTTCAGGAGAAAATGTAATAATATTTTGGTTATTGTTACTATAATATATAAGCCTTTTAAAATTTTTATTTTAAAGAGAGATTTTTATTTCCATTAGGTCAGCTTTAAATAAAATCACAGAAATGTATTAACTCAGCAAGGATCACGGTTACAGAATATTTAAAACCTTATTTTATAATGTTCAATTTTTCTGAATGAATAACATTAAGGAATCATTTCATAAAGTCACATACTACTCTCTACTTTTATAATGTAGGATATGTACCTTATTATATTCCCAAATGTGTATTCTAAGTTTACTGGCATCAGGTAACAAACTTTGGGGGCAATGGCTTCTTTATTTGATGAATAAAAGTCATATAATTCATTGATCTTTGTATTTAATTCAGAAATATTTTCATCTAAAAGTGTATATGTATTTTATTGTTATTTCATAGGTTCATAGAATCCATTAACTCTGATGGCTCAATGTTGAATTTAACTCTCAACTTAAAGTCTTTTGAATCTCTAATGATTTCATAGCACCATCACCATCAATCAATTCTGTTTTCTTTCATTGTTACTCATGTTCAGGTTATTGTAAAATCACAGTGATTTGGCAAAGTAGGTAATATGAAACACCGTGATTGAAAGCCATAATGGTCTAATCACTAGTTTGTATGATACTTTGTTATATTTCTTTGGCATTTATCATTTTTAAATTTACAAAATGTAAAGAGCATATTATCTCATGCTCAGTCAGTTGCCATTGCTCACTGAACCAAAATGTTGAATCTTATAATGTATCACACTGAAGACAGTTTTTTTTTAATTAATTTTTATTTTTTTAGTTTGTTTTGCTTTACAATACTGTATTCGTTTTGCTACACATCGACATGGATCAGCCACGGGTGTACATGAACTCCCAATCCCGACCCCCACCTCCCCCCTCCCGCCCCACACCTTCTCTCTGGATTATCCCCGTGCATCAGTCCCAAGCATCCTGCATCCTGCATCAAACCTGGACTGGCGATTCGTTTCACTTATGATATCACACATGTTACACTGCCACTCTGCCAACCCATCCCACCCTCTCCCTCTCCCACAGAGTCCAAAAGGCCGTTCTATACATCTGTGTCTCTTTTGCTGTCTTGCGTACAGGTTTATCATTACCATCATTCTAAATTCCATATATATGTGTAAGTATACTGTATTGGTGTTTTTCTTTCTGGCTTACTTCACTCTGTATAATCGTCTTCAGCTTCATCCACCTCATTAGAACTGATTCAAATGTATTCTTTTTAATAGCTGAGTAATACTCCATTGTGTATATGTACCACAGCTTTCTTATCCATTCATCTGCTGATGGACATCTAGGTTGCTTCCATGTCCTGGCTATTATAAACAGTGCTGCAATGAACAGTTTTTAAAAAAAGTCAAAACATGTCAAGATTCAGTTACAATTTTGTTTAGTCACAAATTTTTTCTTTTTCATCTTTGCTTCTTTCACTTAATACAAAACAGATTTGATTTAAACGGAAATGTACATTTCAATCATATCCAGTACCAATAATCTTCTAATCAGGAAGAATTTAACTGGTTCAAACAACTCCTCCTTAATCCTAAATCTAAGATTTTCCTCAATAGTTTCTAGACACAGAGATTAGTATGATGTTCATGCCATAAAGAACATTAAGGTAGTGATTTCCTACATGTTTTAGCTGGAAAATAAGTCCATGCTATAGTTATACTTTTTACCAAAATACATTTGTTAGTAAAACAAATTAGAGGATAGTTACAGAGACATTACTTTCCAACAAAGGTCCGTCTAATCAAGACTATGGTTTTTCCAGTGGTCATGTATGGATGTGAGAGTTGGACTGTAAAGAAAGCTGAGCACCGAAGAATTGATGCTTTTGAACTGTGGTGTTGGAGAAGACTCTTGAGAGCCCCTTCGACTGCAGGGAGATCCAACCAGTCCATTCTGAAGGAGATCAGCCCTGGGATTTCTTTGGAAGGAATGATGCTAAAGCTGAAAGTCCAGTACTTTGGCCACCTCATGCGAAGAGTTGACTCATTGGAAAAGACTCTGATGCTGGGAGGGATTGGGGGCAGGAGGAGAAGGGGACGACTGAGGATGAGATGGCTGGATGGCCATCTCTGACTCAACGGACACGAGTCTGAGTGAACTCCGGGAGTTAGTGATGGACAGAGGCCTGGCATGCTGCGGTTCATGGGATCACAAAGAGTCAGACACGACTGAGCGACTGAACTGAACTACTGTATTAATCCTTTTTATTGGGATTTTGGAGCTTTCATTTTTCTTAGATGCATCACAAAGCTTTGAGAATACAGAATGCAGAAGTTCCTCATTTTATGTGAGCAACTTTAAAAAAAACACACAACTATGCAACATCTTTCTAGTATATACTCTGTGAATGAAACAGAGTTGGAGCATTTGGGAAATGGTATTCTAGAGCAAGACCATCTAAAAATAAAAAAAATCACTTCATGTTTACATTTCTCAAAATATATTACCATTCTCCTTTCCCTTTCTCATATTCATTCCGTGGACAGAGCCATACCTGCTAGACCAAGTTGGACTGTTTACAAAAATGCAACATGGTTCTAATAGCCTCAGAACTATGGTGCTCTTCTTATTCCCCACAGAGGCAAAGCCTGATCTAGTGATTTGAATATTTCTATTTGGAGTGAGAGACCTACACATAGAACCTGGAATCTTAGGATCTCCCTCTTTAGAACACTTTAAATTACAATGAGTGTAAGCAGAGGTGATTTTTTAGACCGTGCAATTGTAGTTAACATTTGGAATACTGGTATATGATTATTGCTGAGCCATACCCAACAAACCTAGTTAGTGCCATTTCAGCAATCTTCAGCCTGTTTAAGGGATATTAGTTCAGCAGATCTGACATATCTAATACAAAAAGTGTCAGAACTACAGTCAAATAAAATAAGAAAACATGATGTTTGCAGGTAATAGCATGGATCTAAAATTTATGTTGTATTTGAGGTTGTGTTCATGGTGATTCAGTTGTTTAGTAGGCTTACTTTTTTCTTATTTGTTTTCATGGTGTGGAATGCATAACCAAATGCAAAGATTTCATTTGTCCTGGGAAGTTTTCTATTCAGGATAAATCCTCACCATTCTGTGGAGATAGGAGGAGACAGACCTTTCCAATAATCTATAGCTTCCATCTGGTAGCATTTGACCTGGACCCAGCAAAGCTACCAAGGACAAAGAATAATCCAGTGTGAAATTTAAGAAAGGATCAGAAAGGAAAGGGAAAAATATAAGTTGAATTGTTGCATAATCTTGATGGATGCTGGTAATAAGCTCTGTGCATCTCTCTATGGTCTAACCCTCCTCATGGATACTTCACGCTATCTTACCCAGCCTTCTCAGGGATAATATTCTAGAAATTATCACCTTTAATTTTTATATTACTAATCATGCAATCTATTTTATCATGCAAAAATAAGTAAATTACATTTTGTTAAAAATAAAGCCTTCTCGACTCACATTCCTCAACTGATACAACTTTGTTTTTCATTTTCTCTTTATAACAAAACTAGTAAAAAAAAAATCTATATTATCTATCTCTAATTCTTCTCCTCAATTCTTTTTTTTTTTTTTTACATACTTCAATTTGCCTTAACTACAATCACCTACTAAATCTTCTCTTCTCGAACCATCAGTGATCTCACTGATGCTTTAATATGATTCAGGAACTGATTGGTTCTCCTCTTAACTTGGTCTGACTCCGTGAATTGCCACAGGGATCAAGAAGAAGCTCAAAGGACTGCAAAGCATAGCTTCTATTTAAGAAGGAGTCCTTGAAGAATTCAAAATACAATAAGGAAGAAGAAAACAAGACAAAAACATTAGAAGAAATTGAAGCCCCTGGCTTGCAGCTACAGCACTCACAGCTATAGCAAGCAGTAAACACTGCCTGGCTACCAGCCGGAATAACATAAAATCTCACATTAAAGGACTATATGTCTCCTGTTACTGGACACATCACACATAGCTTTCAACAAAACATACTTTAACAAGTGCTAAATGTTAAAGTCCAAAAAAGTCTGATTAAATAACAGCAAAAAAAGCACCACATGTAGACTTATACATGACATAGATTTTGGAATTATCAGATAGGAAATATATGCTGAGGCAAAATCCACTGTTAATTTATTGGATCCTGGGGTCCTAATGATATGATAGTGAAATGTAAGGGAGGAGAATAATTCTATAGTCCTATGCTTAGGTCTCAGTCTTTAAAGGCTCTATGTGTCTGGTTTGTGAACGTTATAAGGTCACGTAAGCATTGCTATCTTTTAGGTAAGACAGGAAGAATGGAGGGAGATAAATGTCCTTTTCCCACATGGCAGGAAGCTCTGCTAAAGACTTTTCTCCTTGAAAGTGGGCTTTTGTTGTGGAGAAAGCTCTGGGCCTCTTTCACAATGAATACTTTTCTCCTCCCTCTGCCAAAGCTACAGGGGACCTTGCTTGGCTCTTGTGAGAATCTGGCAGGGTCTCTGGAGGTAAAACTCATCAAATTTGTGTGAAGATGGGGGCTATAAAATATGACTAGAGGAATTTCTCACTGTCACCCTAGATTCCACTGTCTTCAGCCATTCATCAAAATACTGCTTAGTTCCCATCAGTGTATGACTCCAGCAGCTTCTGCTCTCTCTAGGTCAGCTGGTATTTGCTGTGACTCTGTGATTTGCCTGTATCTCCAGATTCAGAGGTACTGCTTTGCCCTGTCACCTCAATTCTCAGATGAATCCAAGAAAAGTCATTATTTTTCAGTATGATCAGCTTTTCCTTATAGTCAGGACAGGAGTGATGCCTTCCAACCTCTTTACATTTTGGAGCTGAAACCGGAAGTCCTGTATCAACAGTTTATTCAGTAGATCCACTTAAAATTATAAATAACTTTTTAAACTCCACTGTCCAAATATTAAGCAACATCTCTCTGCAACATGCTTTTCTCCTAAGTCTTTCCCACATTATTCAGTGGCATCATCATCCCTATGTATGCTCAGACTCTGAGTCCTGGAAATAGTTTTGTATTTCTTTCTGTCATGACCCATATATATTCTATGAGAAGACCTTGCTGATTTTATCCTTCTATTATTAACTCTACCACCACCACCTTGGTCCAAGCATTTGTCATGATAACATGGCTTATCGTTAAGAACCTCAGACCTGGCTTCCCTATTATTCTCAACCTTCTCACACCACTGTCAAAACGTTAGCAAGAGTAGATATTTTTCAGGCAGGAGTACAGCCTTTTCACTCGAATTTTCACCATTCTAATATTTATTCTTTCACTATGGATAAAATAGTCAAGTCCAGTATTAGGTAAATCTCTATCCACTTTCTCTACCTCTTCTATTTTTACACTGAGTTCCATCTTGGTAAATGACTTTGGAATATGCCTTGCACTTTCCTCCTGGTCCTTTCCATGTATTCTTCTCTCTGCCCTCTGTTACCTAGGATGCTTATATTACTGGCTTCCCCTCTGGGTCCAAATTATACCTTCTCCATAAAACATTCCTTGACCACTATATATAAAACTGTCTACTCTCAGGTTTATCTTCCCTCAATAGCACCAATCACAGTCTTTAACATTATGTATTTATTTCTATACTGTATGTCTCCCCACAGTAGAATATAGGATGGCTGAAAACAAGTGTATTTAACTATTTTGCAAACTGATGCATCGCCAATACATTGAACACTGACTGAGATAATGTAGGTACTTAATATATATTTAATAAATAAGTGACTAAACTTTAATCCACTCAAGAATATTCTAGTATCTTCTATCTGTACTAGAATAACAAAAGCCTACAAACCTAGTGATGGTTATAGATATTTTTATATTTAAAACTTATAGATATTTCCTGTTGTTTAGTGTCAAATTTTGACCTTCTTATCAGTTATTAGAGGAGAGAAAATGGGATAATAATTAATAAAACCTAAATGAGATGTTGCTGCTACTGCTACTGCTAAGTTGCTTCAGTCGTGTCTGACTCTGTGCGACCCCAGAGATGGCAGCCCACCAGGCTCCCCCGTCCCTGGGATTCTCCAGGCAAGAACACTGGAGTGGGTTTTTTTTTTTTAATTAATTTTTATTTTTCAGTTAGTTTTGCTTTACAATACTATGCTCGTTTTGCTATACATTGACATGAATCAGCCACGAGTGTACATGAACTCCCAATCCCAACCCCCACCTCCCCCCTCCCGCCCCACACCATCTCTCTGGATTATCCCCGTGCCTCAGTCCCAAGCATCCTGCATCCTGCATCGAATGTAGACCGGCGATTCATTTCACTTATGATATCATACATGTTGCACTGCCATTCTCCCAAATCATCCCTCCCTCTCCTTCTCCCACAGAGTCGTCATTTATTATTTTTCTCTAATTTCTTTCTTCTCTCATATAGATATGTAACACCATTTTGGCAAGTGGTGCCACATGATGTAAGTAGCTATTATTTTCATGTCCTCAACAAATTCTGTCATAACCTGGGTAAATACATTTGTTAAAAGATACTTTCTTCCTGGTAAATGCACAGTTATTCTGCTTTAAATGTGACCTCAAAATAATGAATGCTTGCCTTTCAGTCATACTTTTTCTCATTTAATTATTTCTTCAAATCACTTGGGCAGCTTTTCACATCCATAGAGTTTATACTTAGGCATTTCATCATGTGTTTATCTTAAATCTCAGACTACTTAGTAATTCAAACTTTTCTGACTAAGGACCTGTATTTCTCATATATAATCACTTCTAAATTAAATTTATAATCAATTAATCATTTCTCTAATAGTAATGTCTTCATTATAATGTTTCTTTTCCTAATTTTCATAATCATGTTACAAGTAGCAGAAAATGTCACAGCTTTTTAGACGTTTGGGAGTGACACAGGCCACATTTCTATTCCTTTCAGCTGGTAGAAGGCATTTTATATTTTTCTTCTATCCCTATATTTCTGCCTCTTGAAACATGGAGCAGTGCTTCCTTTCCATCTAAGTAAAGAAGGCATAAAACAAATGAAGTGCACAAAATATGGAGTAGTGAAGGAAATCCAGGCTATTGTTCACGGTTGACTTGGGTAAAAAGCTCACCTGTGCAATAATTAGTCATAGAGTTGGAACAATTCCACTAACCTCTCTGAACACCATTTCTATATTTCTCTGGAACCTTCAAAAGTGCTGTACCAGTTACTGCTTTACCCCCATGCTTATGTAGAAACACTTCCAGAAAATTTCACCATTCCCATTTGGCAAAGGAATTATTTGTATTCACAGATAAGGTTCTGTATAGAAAAAGGGACTAATGATTTTCTGACTACTGCCAAAAATCTGGTATCTTCTTTTTGTAATAATTAATTAAGATTTCTATGTGTAGTTGACAGGAAGGATAATGTAAGGTAAAGATATACCTATTTGGAAAAGAAAACTGTAATAAAACTCCACTTAATTTATTGATATATTTCTGTATTTGTGTGTGAATATATATGCACATATATATGCATGTGTGTGTATATATATATACACACACGCACATATGTATATTTATATATGGATTCTCAGGTGGCGTTAGTGGTAAAGAACCTATTTGCCAGTGCAGGAGACATAACAGATGTGGGTTTGATCCCTGGATCAGGAAGATCCCCTGGAAGAAGGCATGGCAACCCACTCCAGTATTCTTGTCTAGAGAATCCCCATAGACAGAGGAGCCTGGGGGACTACAGTCTATAGGGTTGCAAAGATTTGGACATGACTGAAGCAACTTAGCATGCATGTGTGTGTGTATATATAGACACACACATACACACAGACACACACATACTTTCTGGCATAAATAATAATTTTTCTTTTGATTCAATTATTTTGATACTGATGACTTCATGTAAAAACTTTTAAAAGGTTTCAAACTACGTATGGGAAATTGAAAGTAAATAATTCAACAGAAATTTTATTTTACACTTATATTTTAACAGAAAAAACTATGTCATATAAGAGCTTTCATAGTTTCTGATCCAAATAAAACTCTAAACTACACAACAATTTTCCTGTCTGCATTATCACTACATTATGCATTTCCCCAGCAACTGAAGAAATACTCAAAATGGTCTCTTTTAAATACATGAAAAAAACATGATATATATTCAACTTGCTAGACAGAACCTAAAATAATATATTTTTGATAGATCATGTACTTCAGAGGTATATTTCATGTATACTTCAGAGGTATATAGAAGAGGGGCTGAGCAAATATCTGAATAATTTAACAAAGGCACTTATTTCCCTTAAATGTTTATTGTATTTGGTTTATAAGCAGAAATGAGTCCATTAATTCAGTTTTCAGATACGTTTTGATGTGATTGACCAAATTGAATAAATATTATAAAATTATTTAAATGTATTTATAACATAGCATATGAAGGATTTGACAGAATAATATATTGTGTAGAAACAGGTGAAGGGTAAGACTTAGTAACAGGGAAATTTTTTTTAAAAAGCTTATTTTGTTAATTTTTGTTTTTGGTATGGCTATCTTTCTAAGAAATACTACTTAATATTGCCTACAAACATTTAAGTGGATTTAGGAAACAATACAAATTATATTTCCAGGTAAAAAAAATGCTGGTAGAAAATTATTTAAAATTAAACATAATTTTAATACATATTTATTTATATATAACTATATCCATTTTAATTGGGAATAACTGATGAAAGTAGGTACAAATGCTTTTTTACAGATGCCTCTGACTTTGTTTAGTCTTTTAGGTATCTACATTTGTTTTATCTCATTCATCACCACACATTTAAGATATTTTCTGTCTTATGATTTATTTTATAATTATATATTTATTATATTTAAATTATAGATAATAAATTTTAGAGAATTTAAGAAGAAAATATTTAAGAATGAAGGATAAATGCTCACAATTTTTCCTGGAAAAATAGCAGTTGTTAACAAGGGTAAATAGTATTTCAGACATTTAGTGTTACCCTGTCTCTTTCTCTAGCTGTATGAAATTTATTTAAATATACATATATATTATGTTATGAATATTGATATTATATTACTTGAAAATTTGGAAATGATGTCCTTCAGTTCAGTTCAGTTCAGTCGCTCAGTCGTGTCCGACTCTTTGTGACCCCATGAATCGCAGTACGCCAGGCCTCCCTGTCCATCACCAACTCCCGGAGTTCACTCAGACTCACGCCCATCAAGTCAGTGATGCCATCCAGCCATCTCATCCTTGGTCGTCCCCTTCTCCTCCTGCCCCCAATCCCTCCCAGCATCAGAGTCTTTTCCAATGAGTCAACTCTTCACATGAGGTGGCCAAAGTACTGGAGTTTCAGCTTTAGCATCATTCCTTCCAAAGAACACCCAGGGCTGATCTCCTTCAGAATGGACTGGTTGGATCTCCTTGCAGTCGAAGGGACTCTCGAGAGTCTTCTCCAACACCACAGTTCAAAAGCATCAATTCTTCGGTACTCAGCCTTCTTCACAGTGCAACTCTCACATCCATACATGACTACTGGAGAACCCCATAAACAGTATGAAAAATGATGTCCTTAGACCCCCAGATTACTTTGTTCTCCTTTAGCACATGTAAAAGAGCGGAGCATGCCCTAGTCATTCTTAAGCAGTGGAATTATATTTCTGATTCACATTTTAAAAGATTTGTTCATCTGGCCAAGGAAAAAATACATTGAAGGAGGCCATGTAGGCAAGAATAGGGAAGCAAATGCATTACACCAGGTGAGGCAGCATCTTACTTTAGACTGGTTTGTGACCCTTGACATCATTTATTTGTCTGTATCTGATGATACTAAAGGGCTTCTCTGGTGGCTCAGAGGTAAAAAACCTGCCTGCCAATACAGAGACATGAGATGTGGGTTTGATCCCTGGGTCAGGAAGATCCCCTGGAGGAGGCCATGGCAACCCACTCCTATATTCTTGCCTGGAGAATCCTAATGGACAGAGAAGCCTGGTGGGTTACAGTCCATGGGATCACAAATAGTTGGACACTACTGAAGTGACTTAGACACGTACACACGACGGTACTAGAGCAATTCTGGAAACACTGATGATTTGTCTTTATTCATCAGCTACCACTTTCTTTATGGACAAAATCTTCAAGTGATGTTGCCAAAATTCACAATGCATCTCACATAAAAATTCAAATATACTACTCATAACCTCTTTTCAGAATTAATCAATACCCTATAAGTTAAGAAGCCCTTCAATGTATAATACCCATAATAGAAGATTACAATATTTAAGGTCTCTTTAGCCTTTGTACCAGTCCCTGTGACACTCTCATTTTACCTGTGAGAAAACTAAGGGCCAACAACTGGAGGATCTCCCAGCAGGAAAAAACACTATTATCCCTTGACACCCTGCTGTTCTTAACCTTCATATGTTGCTAACATTCATTCCCAATGGAAGTAAATACTTTTACTGTAATTGATTTATACAGTGCATTCTTTAGTATTCTAGTTGATAAAGCTAGCCAATATCTTTTGCTTTCACTCAGACAGAGAAATAATCTACTGGGCACAATGCTTCGGGGATTTATTTAAAGTCATTTTTATTTCTCACAAATCCTGAGAGCCTATCTGTATGACATGAAGTTTTCTAGTGGTTCTGCTTTGAAGCCATACATGGATAACTGTGCTTGCTTCTTTGCTCTCATTCTCAAGCCCCATCACAGGAAGGCAGCATTTACTTTCTAAAGCTTTTAGCCTTAAAGGAACCAAGAATAAATTGCAATTTGCTTAAAACCAAGTTGTATATTTAGGTCATTTCTGATACTAGAATAAGGCCTACCCTGAGATCCAGATAGACTTCATGATGTCCAAAGTTTCCCCAAACCCCAAGCTAAGTGCCAATGCAAGATTTCTAGGGCCATTTAGTTATTGCCAAAATTGGATTATAATATATTATCATATGGCTACACCTATATACATTCCTTCCAGGCTTTAATGAAGACTTTGATACACCCAATTGCTTTGGGACATCCCAATTATCAGTTTCTTTTTTTCTCTTTTGTGTATGAAAAAGGAGGGAAGGCCCTTGGTGTAGTCACCTAAAAACACGGGGACCACCATGGACCCATAGGTTATTACAGTCAGTTATTGGACCCTGTAGCATGGAGATATTCCCTCTTGCCTTGGAGACATCGCTGCCACTGCCCTTTTGGTTAAGGCCACCAAGAAAATCATTATGGATCCCCTTTAGCCATTTTTGTATCTCATGCAGTAGAAACTCTCCTGAATCCTAATCACATTCAGCATTTCTCCGCCAGCTACCTCACCTCCTATGACATTCTTTTGTTAACTGCTCACAGGTAACTCTTTTAAGTTGTAAAACTTTAAACCCATCTTCTCTTCTCCCCTTCATCACTGCAAAGTCCTTCATGGCTGTTTAATGGGGCGGACTACCTTTTGACTCCTTGTATTCATCTACAGAAAATTCTGCTTGGTAACATAACTTTCTCTTGTTTAAGTTAGTCAATCTGTTGTACTTTTTATGGCCTCCCTTGCAAACCCATAGTGGTGGTGATTATCTCTCAGTCATGTCCAACTCTTTGCAACCCCCTGGACTGCAGCCTGCCAGGCTCCTCTGTCCATGGGGATTCACCAGGCAAGAATACTGGAGTGGGTTGTCAGCCCTCCTCCAGGGGATCTTCCCAATCTAGGGCTCAAATCTTCTAATATACATTCCATATAGCAATTTATAACCCCACCAAACATATTATCTCTCCCAAATTTGAATCTTGAAACAGTCTACATTTGGTGTCTATAATAACAGTTATTTAAAATAAGCTGTATTACTGATCTACAATTTAAAGATATTTCATTTTCTATAAATGTCATAAATAAAACAGTATATTAAATACATTAATTAGAAAGTTTTACTTTTACTAATAGTAATTTTCTATCATTTTCACATATCTAATGACATCAGATTGTTCCTTTCAACTATGAATTACATAGTTCAGTAAGTATTATATACTTACTGAAAAATGTGCTCTATTGGAGACTACTAAAATTAGATACCTTTTCTTTCCTGAAGGAGCTTAAAGCCTAGTTATTGGGTTAGACAGAATAACCACGGGAGCCACTGTTTTCTTTGTATAGCGTTGAAGCACTTTGCCTTTGTCCTTAACCTACTTCTCCAAATTATGAAATACAGAGAAAAATCAATCAAAAAACAAATCCCACTCAAGGGCCCAACCAACTTGAAGACAGACATTTTGTCTTCCTAGAAGTGAAAAGTAAGCTGTACCACTGTTGGGTTAGCCAGCCACACAAATAAATGGAACTAATTTCTGAAACAAGACCAGAGAACTACATATTTTACAGTAATTCTATAGTCATACAAATGAAGTTATTTAATTAGTTTGCCAAAAATAACTCAAGATGACATATCAAAATAATTCAATATACCATATGACCAAACTACAAAGCTAATTTGCATACTCCAGAAAAACAATGAATTTTATATATAATTGATGAAGAATTTATATTATTAAAAAATCTTAGAGGATTTTTCAAAAAACTAGTTTGGTTCTGTGTTTTTTAAAATAATATTCAACTGAGACATTTATATTGTCTTCTTAAATAAAGACCCAGATTGTATGTTGAAATTAATGTTGAAAGTAGAGGAGATAACTTAATGATTTATAGAAGGGATTAGAAAAATGTTGTAGCTAAATAGCTTTTGTTTGGAATATGCTGACGTGTGTAATTAAGATCTCACCCATTATATTCCATTAATCTAGTATCTTGGATATAAGTTCACTTATGATTTAACAGTATTTAATTATTACTTGTACATAAGACTTTACACTTGTTTATTTTTATGCAATTAATCTGAAGTGAATTGGTGTTAGTGGTGATTTTTAAAAATCTGTATTTATAGGTAAAATAAAAGCTTGCTCTCTCCCAAATTATGCTACACGCATAATCTTCAACAACAAAACCCCAGTGACTGAAAAAAATAATATTTTTCTGTTAAACATATTCTTAGAAACCTGGTATAAAGTGTGAGCTATAGCAAAATTACTTTGGGAAATCATGAATGTAAACTTATCTACTTGTAAAACAAGACAGATGAAAAAGGCCAACTCAAGGAATCATTGTGTAAAATCTTAAGATTCTCCAAGCAGGTTAAAAAAAAGAATATACCCACACACACATACATTACAGAATTTATGACTCAGACTTTAATATGAAAATTTTTATGATTGTGTATAAATACATGGACACATGACATTTCTATGCTTAAGAATATTGGAAGCACCATTAAATGTATATCCTACTACACTTAACAAATGGTAATTTAGATGTTTATTTCATCTTTCTGCAATGATTTTCTTTTCAAAGTATGTCCAGTAAAATTAAATAACCAGAGGAAGAATTTTAATTAATTTGATAGATGTGTATCATCTTATCAAAAAAGTGACAGACACCCATTGTTTTTTATAATATAAAGTGGCTTGTCTCATACAGATATTGTCACTTATTTTGTGACTTGTCAAAATATTTGTGCTTTCCAATATATATAATTTAATAATATCTCTCCAGAAAGTCATTATAATCTAGTATATTGTGTGTGTGTGCTCAGTTGTTGAGTCCTGTCTGACTCTCTGTAGCCCTATGGACTGTAGCCAGCTAAGCTCTTCTGTCAGTGAAATTTTCCAGGCAAGAATCCTGGAGTGGGTTGCCGTGTCCTACCCCAGGGGATTGTTCTGACCCGGGGATTGAACCAAGTCTTTTGAGTCTCTTTCTTTGGCAGGCAGATTCTTTATCACTCTTCCACCTGCAAAACCCTCTAGTAAATTATTGTGCACTAAAATAATAAAGGAACACTTTCAAAAATGTTTTAACTGAGTAATACAGTGTTGAGAGAGGCCTATGACATTTCACAGCTATGAACTCTTAAGGGGCTGTATGTAAAGAGCCAAACCCTTTACTCTTCTCTTTTGAAATCATATGCTGGAGATGATTTTTCTCTTTTAACATAATCCCTAGATGGAAATCAGTTGATATTGATACAAAAAGGGACACATTTTATAACTGTTCAGGGCTTATCTCAGTTCTGTAAATCCTAGTGCTTCACTTAATGTTAAATCTTAGATGCAGCATGTTTTATTGGCCACAGTATGGTTTAAAGAACACTTGTGAAATGATTCTTTAGTGTGTAGCCTGGAAAAAATACAGAACACAATAGTTGATCATAAAATACTGCTCTTGATATTTTTAACATCCATGGGTACAGAGAGGTGATTGCATTTTGAAGAAGAGTGAGGTTTTAGAATTGCAGTTGTTCTTCAGACCTAATATTCAGGTCACTATTTCTTGTCATCTCCTAAATGTAAATATATTGTTGGTAAAATATAAAGCCAAGTTGTAGAATTTAAGGCCACATTAATAGAGGGTTGAAAATTTCAGGACAAATATAAATAAATTTTTTCTGTTAATTGAATTTAAAGATTTTTTAGTGGAATGAAATCAATTA
Organism: Aepyceros melampus; assembly: GCA_006408695.1. Taxonomy (NCBI): domain Eukaryota; kingdom Metazoa; phylum Chordata; class Mammalia; order Artiodactyla; family Bovidae; genus Aepyceros; species Aepyceros melampus. The sequence continues at coordinate 440,468 of SJXQ01012062.1, read as the reverse complement.
ACATATCAGAATTCTTTGTTGTTTATAAAAATAACTAATAGAAATAAACTGTTTGGGCCTTTGGAGAGACTGTTTTCTGGGCGTTGAGTCTACATGAGTTAAAAAAAAGGTTTTTTTAGAAATAGAGTTTTTACTTTGGGGACAGTTCTAGAAATATTGAGCAAAAAAAAAAAAAAAGATAATATCTCAACAGTAAAGACTCTGTCTGCACTGCAGGAGATGCAGGTCTGATCCCTGGGTCAGGAAGCTCTCCTGGAGGAGGAAATGGCTATCCACTCCAGTAAACTTGGCCGGAAATTCCCATGAGCAGAGGAGCCTGGCAGGCTACAGTCCATGGGCTTGCAAAACAGCCAGACAAAACTGGCCAAATAAACAACAACAAAGCACTTTGAACACAATAATTTGAATAGTAAGATTATTTGTATTATATGTGAATATAATGAAATATATAACTTGTTTCACCTTTAAATCCTTTTTCATAAAACATCAATTCTTAATAATTATTGCATTTTACAGTCTCTCTCTTCACAGAGGACCTTAGACTTAAAAAATGCCAAATATGTGTTTGTGTTGCTCATGCTGTAATTCCTGAAACAATGCAAACTATATGATATAGAGTATGGGCTCAATTTTTACTAGTTGACCGGCATACCAATGAGTCTTAAATGTACTTCCTTCTAAAATGCACTTCCTTCTTCTTTCTAATTAGATAATTTTGAAATAAAATAATATAGTGATTTCTTAATAGCTAAGGGTAAGTAAAGATAGTGTTACAGAAATTATTTTAAGTACAGGAGCAAAGGAAAGTAGAGTATTTAGAAAGTGATCAGTGCAACAAACTTTTCAAATATCTAGGTCTCTGAAGAGTAAATAACTTTGTACCTAATTTCAAGGGAATTTTTTATCCATTAGTAATAAAAGTTTGAACAAACAGAGAAATCAGTGCAAAAGATAATTATGGTTTTCAAAACCATAATTTCATTTCTCTAGCAGATCTTTGAGACCCAGGAATCAAACCAGGGTCTCCTGCATTACAAGTGGATTCTTGACAATTAGCTATAAGGGATGCCCATCCATTAGTAATAAAATATTAAACAGAGAAATCATAGTACAAAAGATAATTCTGATTTTCAAAACATTTATCACTGTTGTATATATGTGTAATATGGCTTATTAGTTTTTCAGTATTATGTTGTCTGTCAGTATTGGCTCTTTTTAAAATATTTTTATTTTTTGTTGAACAAGCACTCATTTTGTCCTTGAGTCTGAATTCTTACATTATTTACACAGTTACTGTCAGTGAAAGGAATTGGTGAATTATTATTAACCTTGTGGTTCAGTGGTAAAGAATTTACCTGCAAAGCAGGAGACCTGGGTTTGATCCCTGGGTAAGAAAGAACCCATGGAGAAGGGAATAACTACCCACTCCAGTATTCTTGCCTGGAGAACTCCATGGACAGAAGAGCCTGGTGGGCTCCGGTCCATTTTTTTTAAGGAATCTCCACACTGTTCTCCATAGTGGCTGTACTAATTTGTATTCCCACCAACAGTGTAAGAGGGTTCCCCTTTCTCCACACCCTCTCTAGCATTTATTGCTTATTGACTTTTGGATTGCAGCCATTCTGACTGGTGTGAAATGGTACCTCATTGTGGATTTGTTTTGCATTTCTCTGATAACGAGTGATATTGTTATTAAGAGTAACAATTTCTAAAAGAACATCAGTTCAGTTCAGCTAGACAGTCATGTCCAGCTCTCTGTGACCCATGGACTGCAGCATGGCAGGCTTCCCTGTCCATCACCAACCTCCAGAGCTTGCTCAAACTCATATCCATCGAGTTGGTGTGCCGTCTTATCCATCTCAACCATCTCATCCACTGTCGTCTCCTTCTTTTCCTGCCTTCAATTTTTTCCCAGCATCAGGGTCTTTTCTAAGGAGTCACTTCTTCACATAAGATGGCCAAAGATTTGGAGCTTCAGCTTCAGTATCAGTCCTTCTAAATAATATTTAGGACTGATTTTTTTAGGATTGACTGGTTTGATCTCCTAGCAGTCCAAGGGACTCAAGAGTCTTCTCCAACACCACAGTTCAAAAGCATCAATTCTTCAGCACTCAGCCTTATTTATGGTCCCACTCTCACATCCATACAGGACCACTGGAAAAACCATAGCTTTGACTAGATGGACCTTTGTCGGCAAAGTAATGTCTCTGCTTTTTAATACACTGTCTAGGTTTGTCATAGCTTTTCTTCCAAGGAGCAAAAGAACATAAGTATGCTACTTATCCATTGGCTTATCTTTATAGTTACCAAGATTGTTCTTTGGGAATTTATTCTATTTTGTTTTGGGGACTAAAACCAACATTAAAATATGCAATGAAATTAGAAAACAATATGTTAGTACTTTTACTTTAAAATATTTGTACTATTTTACTTTTGACTATAAATTAGTAGTTCCTGTTACAGTTTATATTTTCCCTGAAGTTTTTTGAAATACAACTTAAATTGTGGAATTCTATTTTTTCTTCTCTGCTTATCCCAAGTCCTACTCATATTCAATTTTCTTACTATTTTTATTGTTTTAACTTCCTATAGAAATATCTTGTCATGTGTATATACGTATATATATATGCATATATATTCAGTTTATACATATATGCATATATATTCATTGATGTTTTATTCATTACATACTATGAATCTATAACATGAAAGAGATTGGGCTAAGCTGAATATTTATGTTGGTCTAATGTCAATACTGGGTTGGACAGGGAATTTTTCCCCAGGTTATTCATTTAGTATGAAACAATTACTAATTTTTTGTTCAGCCCTTGTGAACTGTTTTAATAACTAAATACATAGTAGTGAACATGATATAATGTCACCAACCTCATAATATGTGTATGTGTAAAGTGTAGAAATGAATTAACAGCAGAGTAAAAAGATAATGAAGATGGCTAAAGTAGTTTATTTAGATAAAGTGATCAGAAAAGGCATTTGATCAAAGATCTGAAATAATAGATAATAAATACATCTAACTTGTAAGATGGTAAACTAAGTTTGATCTTCTAGATAGAATATGTAGCATGCACAAAGGCCTGATTGTATTTTGGAAAGCAACAGTACAAATAATATTTAAAGAATGTATTACCAACACATATTAAATGGTGCACAGCTATGAATCCTTTTAACCTTGTGAAAAATCAAGGTTCTCAATCCTTTTATGTAAAGCTATGCTTCTTAATCATTTTTAAAATCAAAGATTCTTTTAAAAATCCTATTTTACCATGACCTCTGCTCTGTAGCATGTTCATGTGTTCATTTATACATTATTCTTCTTATAGTATGGGAGGGGAGAATAGTCAAAACTCTGACTGCCAGACATAGTTACTAAGTTAGAAATTCCTTTTATTCAGTTGAAGCAAAAAATGATTTTTTAAGATTTTACTAGTTTTTTTTGAAATATTTAATTTTAAAACTTATACATAACAACAACTGCTACTCATAATCTGAGGATAAGGATTTATTTTAGTTTTAGAGATCTTCAATATTCTTGCATTTTATTAACACTATACCATATAAATTAATTTGTGAACTTCGGTGTTGCAAGCATCTTTGTGATGTGCAAAGAAAAATGTAGAATCAAAGTGAAGCTTTCTCAGTAAGAAGTTTATATGCAGCTTTAGCATATCACATCAGATACTATTATATTTAAGTTTCTTTATACTCAAATTTTCTAGGAGGGCTTTTTCTCCCAAATGGATTCACCATCCCATGATATGAACTTATAAAATATCAATAGGGCAAAATTCCTAGAAATCTATCACCTTACAGATCTTTCTTTTTCAAATGCAAATTTTACCAATAACCAGATTTATATCCTTCTGTTCCCTTGTAAATGAGTCCAGAGGGAAATATCTCAAAGCAATATCTTTTAGAGTTTCTCATTATTCTTTTATCATGCATAAGAACCTAATTAATTAGATGCATGTTAATGTGTATCATATTTAATGCATCATTCACTTATTCATATACACAGACATCCAGGAAATGTTTGCTGACTGTTGCTTTTGTCACACTGTTCCACCTGAGTAGACTAATGGAGAGATAACTCAATTGTCTGGAGAAGTTTTTGCATTTTTAACTAACATTTTAAAAATGTTATATGTGTCAGGCATTGAGCTAGAATATACTGATAAATACAAATATACAAAATAAAGAAATACTTCACAGCTGTGTGGAAACTGCAGTGTATTTGTGAGATTGCAAAAGAGCCAAAAGATGACTGTGTAAAGTATTATGGGAATAACAGATATGCTATAATGGTTATCACTTACTTAAATATCTTTAATTACTGGGACTACATTAAGATTTTTAGACAAAAGGAGATGTAACCATACAGCTCTCCCACTGGGCATGTGATCCTCAGTCTCTCTCCATATTTACCACACACCAGAATATTCAGAATGAGGTTCATAATCCAAAATGTGTAATATTTTGTTTAACTGCCTTTATATAGTGTCCAACTAACCCTAATCAGACTCTACATATGAAAAAAGGGAGCATTGAATAGTCTTTTTAAAGTGGCAACAGTCTCTAGTTCTCTTTGGAGGTGGTTGATTCTGACTCACTTTTCTTAGAACAGTGGCAGAAAAAAAAAGATCTGCTTGATTTCACATTTGGGTGGAGACTGGGCTTCCCAGGTAGCGCAGCTGGTAAAAAAATCTGCCTGCATTGCAGGAGACCCTGGTTCAATTCCGGATCTGGAAATTCCCCTGGAGAAGGGATAGACTACCCACTCCAGTGTTCTTGGGCTCCCATGGGGGCTCAGATGGTAAAGAATCTGCCTGGAATGCAGGAGAACTGGGTTCAATCCTGGGAAGATCCCCTGGAGGAGGGCAGGGTAACCCACTCCAGTATTCTTGCCCAGAGAATCCCAGGGAGAGAGGAGCATGGAGCTACTAAGCACAAACCTTTTACATGTATGAAAAATAGGCAGCAAAGGCAATGTTCATGAGAGGAGGTTTGAATTTTAATATGTTCTGTAATAAAGATTTTACTTTTGTTAAAGAAAGAAGCTGAGGCTGGCAGACAGAAGATGGATTTAGCCACTTAAACTGACATTAGTTGTAACACAAATTGGGATTACAGTAAGTAAGGCAACAGAAGGAGTGAGTCAGAGATTTTTTTTTTGACTACAACCAGAAGGTGCTCACTTTTATAAACAGCACACCTACTATAATAGTGAAGAAGTGTTGAGTATAGCCTAGGTTAAAACAGCTAAGTGTAAGAAGCTCCATAAATGTAAGACTTTCTTTACCAAACCACAAAAATTCACAGGTTAGGACATTGGAAGGGTTAGCTTGACGTGGTATGGGGCAGCCCACACTGGTAGTAACCTCTTGAGTTCTCTCTTCTCTACGTCTCTTCCCTATTTGTACTCTGCCATCATTACACTCTTCCCCTGACTGTGTATCATGGTTTTCTCACTACAACAGCAGAGTTGTGTAGTTGCAATAGACACCATATAAGCAGACAGGATTACCACAAAGAATAATGGTAGCAGACAGATAATAAGCAGACAGGGTAACCCACAAAGCAGACAGGATTTACCACCTGGCTCCTTACAAAAAATTTTTGCTGACCCCTGGACTAAGCATTGCCTCTGGTAAGACTCTGAACTTGCAACAGTCACTGATTTTGTCTCAAGAGTAAGACACTCAGTTTACAGGTTCAAAATATATCAATATCTAAACACTTCTATAGCTATGACACTTTCGGAAGATGAGTCAGAATGCATTCAGTAACAGGTGTTCACCCCTTCACTAATGTAAAGGGATTTTTAAAAGATTCTCATTTCTACTGTAAAACATATAGCATTTTCAACAAAATTACACTGGCAGTATCTGGACACCAAGTTATACATTTTTTCAAAAGGAAAGTATTTTACTGTTTTCATCACACAGCACAATCATGAATAATTATGTATTAAAATTAAGTGTAAAATACAAATAGTTGTATATTATATATGGATTTCTGCCAAGCTAACCTGATCAACTTATAGATAAGAAAAAACAGGGTAATACTGATTTTGCATTCTAGTGGAATAAGACAAATTCCACAAAGATATTAATTTAAAACTTATTTGGAAAAATAAAAAATGCCACCTGTTCTCAGTCACTCTGATAAATGAGAGATTTCACTATACTTATGCATTTTTACTTTTCTGCCACTCACTATTTGGGTGATATTCTAAGTTGTTCCATAATATTTTAGCCAATATTTCTTTTTCTGCTCTGATTGCTGTGGCCAAAACTTCCAAAACTATGTTGAATAGTAGCAGTGAAAGTGGGCACACTTGTCTTGTTCCTGACTTTAGGGGAAATGCTTTCAATTGTTCACCATTGAGGAGAATGTTTGCTGTGGGTTTGTCATATATAGCTTTTATTATGTTGAGGTATGTTCCTTCTATTCCTGCTTTCTATAGAGTTTTTATCATAAATGGATGTTGAATTTTGTCAAAGGCCTTCTCTGCATCTATTGAGATAATCATATGGTTTTTATTTTTCAATTTGTTAATGTGGTGAATTACATTGATTATTTGTGGATATTGAAGAATCCTTGCATCCCTGGGATAAAGCCCACTTGGTCATGGTGTATGATCTTTTTAATGTGTTGTGGGATTCTGACTGCTAAAATTTTGTTAAGGATTTTTGCATCTGTGTTCATCAGTGATATTGGCCTGTAGTTTTCTTTTTTTGTGGCGTCTTTGTCAGGTTTTGGTATTAGGGTGATGGTGGCCTCATAGAATGAGTTTGGAAGTTGACCTTCCTCTGCAATTTTCCGAAAGAGTTTGAGTAGGATAGGTGTTAGCTCTTCTCGAAATTTTTGGTAGAATTCAGCTGTGAAGCCGTCTGGACCTGGGCTTTTGTTTGCTGGAAGTTTTCTGATTACAGTTTCAATTTCCGTGCTTGTGATGGGTCTGTTGAGATTTTCTATTTCTTCCTGGTTCAGTTTTGGAAAATTGTACTTTTCTAAGAATTTGTCCATTTCTTCCACGTTGTCCATTTTATTGGCATATAATTGCTGATAGTAGTCTCTTATGATCCTTTGTATTTCTGTGTTGTCTGTTGTGATCTCTCCCTTTTCATTTCTAATTTTATTGATTTGATTTTTCTCCCTTTGTTTCTTGATGAGTCTGGCTAATGGTTTGTCAATTTTATTTATCCTTTCAAAGAACCAGCTTTTGGCTTTATTGATTTTTGCTATGGTCTCTTTTGTTTCTTTTGCATTTATTTCTGCCCTAATTTTTATGATTTCTTTCCTTCTACTAGCTCTGGGGTTCTCCATTTCTTCCTTTTCTAGTTGCTTTAGGTGTAGAGTTAAGTTCCAGCACCACATTTTGAAGGCATCAGTTCTTCAGCGTTCAACCTCACAACCTTATATGACTACTGGAAAAACCATAGCTTTGACTATACAGAGCTTTGTCGACAAAATGATGTCTCTATTTTTTAATGTGCTGTCTAGATTTGTCATAATTTTCCTTCCAAGGGGCAAGTGTATTTTAATTTCATGGCTGCAGTCACTGTCCACAATGATTTTGGAGCCCACTTTCCCCCTTTCTATTTGTCGTGAAGTAATGGGGATGGATCTTAATTTTTTAAATGCTGAGTTTCAAGTCAACTTTTTCACTCTCTTCTTTCACCTTCATCAAGAGGCCCTTTAGTGCTTCTTCACTTTCTGCCATTAGAGTCATATCATCTGCATATCTCTATGCAGGTTCTTTATAGCATTGGACTTTACTGTCAGCACCGAACACATCCAAAACTGAGTGTTATTTCTGCTTTGGCCCAGCTGCTTCATTCTTTCTGGAGCTATTAATCATTGCTCTTGCTTTTCCTCATTAGCATATTGGAAACCTTCTGACATCGGGGGCTCATCTTCTGGAGTCATATCTTTTTGCCTTTTCCTTCTGTTCATGGACTTCTTGAGGCAAGAATACTGGAGTGGGTTGCTCTTTACTCCTCTGGTGGATCACAGTTTGTCAGAATTCTTCACTATGACCCGTCCGTCTTGGGTGGCCCTGCATAGCATGACTTATAGCTTCGTTGAGTTAGGCAAGCCCCTTCACCATGAAAAGGCTGTGACCCATGAAGGGGTAGTAAGTCATACATATGTATATATCTCATCTACCGGCTCTGTTCCTGAGGTTGATCCCTGATACACCTTACCTGCCCAGAATGCTTAAGGGTCCTTTCTCTGCAGTAGTCTTGGTCTCAGGCTTCTCCATTAAAATCTCCTCTTACCTCTCATTGCTCCCTGGAGTTTCTCCTGCTCTGCTGGTTATATTAATTAAGTTGATTTTAATTAGTTCATTCAACAGATATTTATTGAGCATTTCTGTGTGATAGACACTCTTTTATGCTCTGTGAACACAGCAAAGCAGAAGGCTAAGTCCCTGGCCTCTTGCTTATCTATTCAGGAGATAGACAACAAATAAAACTACTGTGAAAAGCAGCAGGTTGTATGATAGAGGATGAATACGTCTGGGTGACCATCGTGCAAGAATTAGTTTGGCCTGCTTGATGAGCAGCAGGAGTATCTGGAGTGTAGTAAGCAGGACGAGTATAGTAAAGGTAGGCATGGAGACAGAGAGGAGGCTTCTCTAGGTAGGCAAGGGGCTCTCTCCAGGTGGGTAAGGGGCCTGGATCATAGTGTGGCCAGGAGGTAGACAGGAGGGGTAGTGCTAGACCCCATGAAGAATAGACGCTGCAGGGGGCTTCCTGAAAAGTGAGGCACATCCCACAGCAGTGTTACAGACAGATTATCCTCATGCTTGGGAGCTGACGGATACCCCATTGTGCTAGAGAGGCATATGGTGAGTTTCTGATCCTCTATTTCATCATCTGTACACTCCTTCTGCCATGTCAGGGTATAATGGTAAGAACCATGTGAGATCATTGACACGGAGGACTTAGTAACTTGTGATACACACATAGCTGGTGCTCAATAAATGTGAGCTGTCTGTTCCCAGGATCAGGAGAGGAGACTGAGCTTTGGGGGCAAGGAGGTAAAAAGGGCAGCTAGAGCGTCAAGTCTCTGGAATGGTTACCAATCAGCCTCCCTCCTCCATGACTGAGAGATCATCAGAACCACAGATCCATGGCTTCAGTTTGGTGGCCCCCTCACTACCATGGGCGGAGTTCCTCACATTTGGCATATGCAAAGGCGTGATCAAGCCTCACCTCACAGCTCAGCAGGTGGTCAAAGAGTGTAAGAAAGCTCTGATAGCAGGACCCTGGCTATAGCACAAAAGACATAATCTCCTCCATGCACTAGGATTAAATTTGCCTACATTAACAGAAAAATCCAAATTATAGTAGTAGCTTAAAAGAGATGGAAGCTTATTCTTCTCTCATGTGAAAAGCGCAGAGGTAGGCGTAAGGGACTCCAACACTTCTACTTTGCTGCACAGCTATCCTCAACACACAGCTTCCATCTCATGGTCAAAGGTAGCTGCTTGAGCATCAGTCACCACTGCTGCCACTCCAGGAAGCTGAAAGTAAGACAAAGAGCACAGAAGGATTCATCCTCTTCCCCATACATCACTTCCAGGGAGGTTCCATGTGACACTCTTGCTATCCCACTGACTAGAATTCAGATGTACTTGTGGCCACGTGTAGCCGCACAGGAGTCTGAGAAATATCGTCTGTGCATGCCCCCAGCTAGTGATTCACCACAAGTAGGATGGGAAGGAGAATGGGTCACTGGTTGCAGCATGGGTGTGCTCTGAGTTCTTTCAGCTTCTGGGTCTGTTTCCCTGTCATCATTTCTGAGCCATTAGTGAATCTGTCCTTGTTACTCTGGTCTGGGCTCCACTGTGCTTTGTGGAGTAAAGGTGGGGTCCTGAGATCTTATGGGCCAGCCAGGTGAGGAGAAACAGGCTTCTGCAATCAGTGGGTACTGGCAGTGATGATCAGCAAGCAATTCCCAGGTAAGAGGCCCATGGCCATCTTCTCCTGCCCCCCCTCCACCCCGCCCACCACGGGAGGCAAGTGTCTCTCCATTGCCTCACCTGAGGCAGGCAAATTTCCTCAGGACCCTTCTCATCTCACCCCACTACTGGCACCTGTTTTAAGGCAATGTTGATGTAGTCAGATGTACTGGCTGACCTGATGAGTTCTATCACCCTTGAGCCTCAGAGGAGGGTTACTAACAACGGAGGGGTGGTAGAAGTAGCAGAGGTATAGCACATCCCATGGTCATTCATGTACTTATCGAGCACCCACTGTTTGCTGGGCACGTGCTTGTCACCAGGAATAGGAGCAAGCAGGAGGCGATCAAGATAGAAATGCACTCATCTTGGACCTTACAGTGGGTAGGGTAGAAAGACAGTGGAAAAAACCCCAAGTGGGTGTGAGTTACAGAGGGGCTCTGGATGCTCCAGGGCACATGGCCCAGCCTCCTGGAGAAAGCCACAGAAGTTGAGATCTGAAGAACGAGTGGAGAAGCTCAGGCAACAGGGTAGGCAGTCCATGTCCCCACCATCTGTTACAGCCTCGTGCTCCCTCCTACGTGGACCATAGGACTGTATGTGACCAATCTGTATTAGTTTCCTGGGGCTGTTGTAACAAAGTGCCTGTATCTAGGGAGCTTAAAACAATAGAAATTTGTTCTCTCCTAGTCTGGAGGCCAGAAGTCCAACATCAAGTTATTGGCACAATTGGTTCCTTCTGGAGATTCTGCAGTAGAACCCATTCCATGACTTTCTCCTGGCTTCTAATTAGGGCTGTCCTCAATCCTTGGCTTGTAGAAACATCACTCTAATCTCTGTTTGCATTGCCCCATTGCCCTCTTCCCTATGTTTACTATGTTTCCCTATGTCTCTGTGTCTACACATTGACTTCTTTTATTTTTTAAATTTATTTTTAATTGGGAGAAATTGCTATATAATGTTGTATTGATTTTTGCCATACAGCAATGCAAATCAGCCATAATTATACATATATCACATCTCTCTTGAGCTCCCCTCCCCTTCCCTACCCTACACCTCTAGATAATCACAGAGTGCCAGGCTGGGCTCCCACCACATGGCCTTCTTATAAGGACACTCACTAGTCACTGGATTTAGGGCCCACCCCAATTCAGAATGGCCTCTAACTAATTACATCTGAAAAGAACCTATTTCCAAGCAGGTTCACATTCTGAAGTTCTGGGTACACATGGAATTTGAGGACCCCTGTAAACAGCAGAATGCTGCACAAATGATGGTATATCACTTTCAAAATCAGGTCATAAAAGACTGGGCCTTCCAAGTCTTCCAGATTGACTCTCTCTGGATCATTCACTCTGGGGCAGCTAGTTGTCATGTTGTAGAGGACACTCAAGCATCCCTGTGGTGTGTCCATGTGATGAGGACCTGCAGGTTCAGCTACAGCCATATAAGTGAGCTTGGAAGCTCACAGATCCTACAGCCCCAATCCAGCCTTCATAGGAGACTACAGTCCCTGCTGACAGCTTGAGAACAACCTCATGAGAGACCTGAACCAGGTCTCTCATGAACAGAGACCCAGTTAAGCTGCTGTTGGCTTCCTGGCTCAGAGACCAGGATAGTACATGTTTATTGTTCTAAGTTCCTAAGCTTTGGGGTCGTTTGTTATGTGGCCACAACTAACTAATAAAGATGAGAAGAGCGAGGGGGATGTGCTACAGGCACGGGGGAGAGCATAAGCAAAGGCCCTGTAATGGCCTGGGGTCTGAGAAAGGCCAGTGGGAACGTGTCACGAGATGAGGCAGGCGCAGTTGGCTGAGGCTTCCTGACTGAGCCTGGCACCCAGTAAGTCCTCCGTAAACAAAGCTGTTGGGATGACATTTCTCAGAGGAACAGCAGATGGTGTCTCTCCCTAGCTTCCTTCACATTGCGGGGAGATGTCTGCCCTGACCACAGAGTGGGGGCCATCTTATTGGCCCTCCCCAAACTGCCTTTTGTTTATGTCGTGTTTTGTTTTTTTTTTCTGGGTTCCTCGTTTACAGTCACCAGATGTTCATTGCTTTTAAATGCGCTGGCCAGCGTTCATGGAGTTCTGGGGGAGACACACTGCCCAGCAATGCAGAGTTATTATAAATGAGTCCATTAAGGGAGGTGGATTTGCTAAAAGGTTGTCTTCGTTCCACCTGGTCCAAAGCAGCGCTCACATGATCGATGATTTCAGAGACTTTGTACACGTCTTAAACCTCAGCGCATTCTTAATGCCTCAAAAGTTTCCAATTAAAGTCAAATGGCTCTTGGCAAGGTCCAAGGCATTTTTACTAACTAAAATAAATACCTGGGCAGGCTCCACGGTTTATGACTTCTTCACACGGTTGAGGATAAACAGCTAGGAGGCCGGGTTAGAGGCATGTTAGGGATGAGAGGCCTGGCAGCCCACAGAAATCACCTAGAGCGTGATGCCTGCCTGTGGGCAGGGCAGGGAGCTGCGTCTCCACAGGCACTGGGCTAGTTGGGTACTGTCGCCCCGTCCCTGTGAGGAAACCACGGCTCAGAGGCAGGCAGTGATGGTGAATGGCATGTTGAGCGAGGCGGCTGGGCTGAGGTAGGAGTTGCAGTCAGCCTTCACTCGGGCTTCCTCCTCGCTGCCTCATGAACTCTTCAAGCTGTCTGTGCACGAGCCTCAAAAGGTCATCATGCTGAAAAAGTAGGGGAAGTCTCCACAAGGTGCCGGTGCAGTGAGTCTGAGGGCATGTCAGCAAAGGAAGGTGTTGCTGTTGAAGGATGAGAGTAAGGCTTAGGGAAGGAGGGCAGGGCTATCATCATGTCTGTCTTGCTCTTTGGGACGGCAAGAAGGAGGCAGTAGGCTTACCTTGAGCCACACCTTTGAAAGGTAAGGAGAAGGAGCAAATGATGAACCTCAGAGAATCATGCCACTCGGCAAGGTACCAGTTTCCTGGGGCAAAGAGGTCCCCATGCAGAACCCTGTCGGGGGAAGAGAGACTGTTCCCATTGGGCAGGGGAAATCTAGGAGGAATGAGGAGAAGGGAGGACCTCATGTGGGAAGCAACCGCTCACACCCCTCCAATTGCCCTTGTCAAGGCCCTTGGGGTCAGCCACCAGCCCTAGGCTGGCCACCACACTCTTGGACCACCATGCTTGAGGGCCAGCCATCACCCCTGGGGACCCTTAGGTGTCGACCTACAATGTGGTCTGGACCATTGAAGCTGCACTCTGAGCATCAGCTGCACAAGGAGTGCCACAGAGAGGAGGGGCTCTTCCTGCCCTTAGCTCATCTGCCTTGGAGTGCCACAAATCCCTTCCCAGCCTGAGGGGCCCCTCCCTCACCGGGACAGCCTTCCTGGTGCCTGGATGCTGTGTTAGCCCTTACCTCAGAGATCTCAGGTAAAGTGTGGTTCCTTGATGGATGGCCTTCCTTTTGTCAGTTGGATTTGTTTGAATGGTAAATCACTTTATTGCCCTGTTTCCTGGTTATTTTGTGACATTTGTAAGCAATATCCTGACAATTCTGATGTATGAGAAATAGGACTGAGGGTCTGAAAGGCTAGGGTGTGGAGCAGAGCCCTGGCCCCTCACTGGGCATGTGAACCCACCTGGCTGCTTGGCAGACCAGTTTGGCATCAGCTGGCAAAGCTGACATGCCCATCCTGTGCTGAGGCAATCCCCCTCCTGGGCAAGGGCCCACACACAAGTGCCAGAAGACAGGCACAGAAGTGTTCTCAGGAAACTTCTCACAGTGGCAAAGCTGTGGGGCAGCCACGTGTTCCCTGGAAGGAGAGTGGACAAACTGCATTCATATAGTGAAAACAAAGTAGCATTGAAACAAATTAATTACAGGTATATACTTAGCAAAGAGGCAAGTCACAAAAGAACATATGTCACAAGATTCTATTTAGGGAGGCACACATAGGTGTCATGATTACATCTAAATGACAAAGGGCAGGTTAACACAGAATTTGGGGAGTGGTCACATCTGGGTAGGATGACAGAGGTGGGATGAAGAAACCATGATGGTTACCTAGGTTCTTGTTTCTTGATATTCTTTGTACCTCACACATATATTATAAGTAATCACTTCTTAAAAAGTCCGTTATGCCTAATGACTGTGGGGTTTGAAAAAAAAAGAGAGTAATCAAAGACTTCAATATCTTACAATAGTAATATTGCCCTGGCATGTAATGAAACTAGATGTTTAAATGCCTTGCTATTTACATTCTATGACTTATTTCTTACTCTCTCTCCTCTCTAATATGTATGCTTATCAACATAAAAAGATAAGAATAAAAACAATAACATTTAAAAATAAATAATCACTTTTATGAATTCAGTGTTATTAAGAAGACTCTGAAGGTGTATCTGGAAAGTGCCCCTGTTCTCCACTCTTCAGGGATTCCACTCCCCCACTGCTCCTGCCCTGAGCCACCTGTGCCTGTGCACCTTCCTGCTGACCTCCCAGCTCTCTCCTTCCCACAGATCCCTGGGCTTTGCTCTTCCTCCACCAGGCCAAGTCCTCTTCATCAGTGCAATAGGGAAGACTCTATGAACTTGTCCTGTCCTCCAGGTCCATCCTTAGGCTAGACAAGGGATTCATGATAAAATATTCTGGTTCAGCATTCCTAGCATGTCATCCCTGTCCAATTAGTTCATTCTAGCTGTCCCAGCCCCTCCGTCCACTAGATCATGTATCTAGCACCCTTCCAATGCGCCAGGAGGCATTGTTATGATGACACCTTGCTCTGGCTTCAGAGCCCTGACTTGGTCTCCTGTCATCTTGTCAGAGACCCAGCCTTCATCCCAGGGCATAACCCATGACCCCTTCTTTCCTGTGAAGTATCTCTGCATTTTGGGATACTCTGTGGGCTTTCCACAGCACCGGGGGAAGATGTGACTTTCCAGAAACACAGATGGTCAGTCCTCAAGTGATGGGCCCTTCATCTTCTGAACTGGGCCCTGCGTGGTCTTTTTTCATCACTGTGACCCTCACCAAAAGTTACGCTGAAGTCCTGATCCCTACGCCCTTGGAATGTGACCTTTTTGGAAATAGGGTTATTAAAAATGCAATTAATTAAGATGTGGTTATGCTGGAGTAGGGTGGGCCCTAATCCAACATGATTGGTATCCTTATTAAAAGAGGAGACACAGCTATAGACATAGAGGGCAGAGGCCACATGATGACAGAGGCAGAGATTGGAATGCTGCAGCTGCAAATCAAGGAGAACAAAGGATGGCAGGCCACTGCTCAAAACTAGGAGAGGCAAGGAAGGATCTTCCCTCTGGAGCC
This sequence comes from Aepyceros melampus, assembly GCA_006408695.1. Lineage (NCBI taxonomy): Eukaryota > Metazoa > Chordata > Mammalia > Artiodactyla > Bovidae > Aepyceros > Aepyceros melampus. Next base: position 425,181 of record SJXQ01012062.1, on the reverse strand, counting down.
CCCAAAGGGAACACACCCCTGTTGACATCTTGATCTTGGACTTCTGGCCTCCAGAACTGAGATAAAACAAATGCCTATTATCTGAGTCACTCCATCAGTGGCACTTGGTTACTGCAGCCTTAGGGAGAAAACACATGAGGTAGCATCACAGAATAGAGGTAAAAACCACCTGGAACTCCATCACTCAGAGGAAATTGTGCTGAGCTTCTGATGACCACCCCTTCTATCAGTCTTTGTGCACATGGTTGGACACTGGCTTACAGCTTTTTAGGCTACTCTGACTCCTGCTTTGGCACCTGAGGATATTACATGTAGATCTTCAGCACCATTTTAACACAGATAGCACATACTTTAACGAAGTCTTGTTGGTGCATACTAAGGTTGCTTTCTTTTCTTCCTCTCCTCATCCATTCTCCTCCCTTCTTCCCTCTGTCCCCTTTCTCTCCCTTATTTCTCTCCCTCTTCCTTTCCCTCCCTCCATTTCTTGCTCCTTTTCTTCCTCTGCCTCTCTCTCCTTTCCCCTTTCCCCTGTCTCTCACTCTCAAACCTCCCCGACTCTGTAGAGAAATGAGAAAACACAGACCTTTCTGATCACAAATGTTTTTAAATGCCTGCGTATTAATGACTGTTGAGTATGTGCGTTGGCGAGAGGAGGGCGATCTTTCTTGTCTTAAATGAGAAAAAGTCATAGGAAAAATGGGCTTTGTGTTGTCAAACATTAGCCTGAGCAGACACCCTCTGAGAGCCGGACCCCAGGGGCTTCCTGAGACCAATTGCATTTTTCCTGAAGGAGTGTGTTTAACGTCAGCACCCTGAGGAGTTTGGCCGAGAAGAGCCCCGAAGGCCAAATATTTACACAGCCAACCTCAAAGCCCCATGGAAATGACCTCATGAACATTGTTTTTAATTCATAAGACATGATGATGAATAAGAGCCACTGCCTTGTCTAACACTTATTTCTAGAACGTGGAAGCTGGGAGACTGGATTCCTGAGAAGCAGTGACACAGGGATGAGTTTCAGTCCTGGTTCCAACTTCCTTGCTGTGTGGCCTTACGTAAGTGACTGCAACTCTCTGAGCACCAGTTTCTTCTATGAAATGTATATGGGAAAGATGCCAACTTTCAGCTCCAGAGTGAGGATGGAATGAAGTGGTGAGTACAGGTCTCTCTGCACGCAGATCTTAGTTGGCAGTGGGAACAGGGTTTGGGAGCCTTGCTAACTGGGCTCCCTTTGTCTGCTACTGAGGTCTTGGCAAAGAATCATCAGGCTCTAACAAGTGTTAAAATAGATGGCAGGTAAACTTCCAGGCAAATAGCCAAGTCAATAGGATTATCAGGGATGCTGTCATTCACTCACAAATTTGGAACTCCCTGGCTCATGAGTAGCTGATAGGCATCTGTCCTCTGGTCTACCACTCAGACCCTGCCCGTATCCCCTTGGAACACAGCAGCCAACATTCAACTGTCAGCACCTGCATTCCTACCCAAGGCCATCTGCCTCCAGAGCCTTTCTCTCTGCCTGTGTGAGACAGGCCAGAAATGTCTGAGGATTAATGACCTTAAGGCCAGCCCTCAGTCAGATGCTGATGGGAGCTAGTAAGTCAGTACTTCCTCTCCGTTAGTCCTTGGGTTGTCTACTACTGAGGAGTGTGTTCTACACTGGATCCCAGAATTCCTCAGTGGGAGTAAGCTCCATTTCCCAGCAGTGGTAATTTTGACAACACACCTGTTCATCTGTCTTCCCTTCCTGGCATCATGTCCCTCTTATTTTTGGTGCTTTGGGGTCATTGCTCAATAAGTTACATACATCTGTAATATTTGTCCATTGTTCTGCTTCTGAGGTAGCCCAAGGGATATGTCCTCTTTGTCTCTGAATCAACCAAACTGTGATTCTCAATGGCCTTCATCAACTGTCTTCCCTTTCTCAGCAAATTTCACCCCATCCATCCAGTTGCTCAAACTCAAACTCTTGGCAGTATCTTTGATGTCTTTCTTTCTTGACTCTCCACATCTGATCCATCACCTGCTAACTCTAACTGCAAAACAATTTACAGACTTAATGAATCACAATCTTGTTTCTGAAAACAATTATAAAGCAAAAATCTTAAGAAAAAAAAGGAACATTGCAACAGAAGAATATAAGAAAAACAGCAGACATCTTTTCAAAAAGTATGCAATCCAGAAAGTAATGGAGTATTTTTTTAACTGTATGATTCCATTTATTAAAAAACTGTTTTCATTAGGTACTCTTTACAATATTATATTAGTCTCAACTATACAACATAATGATTTAATATTTTTATAGATTTTATTTCATTTAAAGTTGTCATAGAATATTGCCTATATTCTTTGTTAAGAAATATATCCTTGTAGTTTATTTATTTACAATTCAGACATAAATGTCCAACTCTTTGCAACCCCACGGAGTAGCCTGCCTAGCTCCTCCATCCATGGAATTCTCTAGACAAGAATACTGGAGCGGGTAGCCATTCCCTTCTCCAGGGATCTTCCTGACCCAGGGATAGAACCCAGGTCTCCAGCATTGTAGGTGGCTTCTTTACTGTTTGAGAAACCAGGGAAGCCCAATTTAGATATAGTTGATGCATTATATTATATACATTACAAGTATAAAATATAATAGTTCACAATTTTAAAAGGTTATATTCCATTTATAATTGTAAAATATTTACTATATGCCCCATGTTGTACAATATACTCTAGTAACTTATTTTATTCCTAATAATTTGTATCCATTGATCCTCTACCACTATACTACCTCTCCCTCCTTCCCTCTTTCCCATTAGTAACTACTAGTTTGTTCTCCATATCTCTATGTCTATTTCCTTTTTATTATATTCACTAGTTTGTTGTACGTTTTAAGATTCCACAAACAAGTTATATTATACAGTATTTGTCTTTCTCTGTCTGACTTATTTCACTTAAGATAATGCCCTCCACATCCATTCATGTTGCTGCAATTGGCAAAAGTTTCATTCTTCCCTATGGTTGAGTACTTCTTTAGATGTATGTATGTTTCTTTATCCTTTCATCTGTTGATGAACACTTAGGTTCCTTCTATATCTTGGCGACTGTAATCAACACTGCTATGAACATTGGGTGCATGTATCTTTTTAAATTAGTGGGTTTTTTTTTCAGATCTATAACCTTGAATGGAATTTTGGGGTCATGTGGTAGTTTAAATTTTGTTTTTTTGAGAGACTGTCATACTGTTTTCCATAGTGTCTGTACCAATTTATATTCCTCCAACAGTGTATGAGTGTTTCCTTTTCTCCAAATCCTTGCCAACGTGTGTTATTTGTGGTGATCATTTAACAATAACCATTCTGACAGGTGTAAGGGGATATCTCATCGTGGTTTTGATTTACATTCCCCTGATGTATCAAGATTACCAGGAGAAATATCAATCACCTCAGATATGCAGATGACACCACCCTTATGGCAGAAAGTGAAGAGGAACTAAAAAGCCTCTTGATGAAAGTGAAAGAGGAGAGAGAAAAAGTTGGCTTAAAGCTCAACATTCAGAAAATGAAGATCATGGCATCTGGTCCCATCACTTCATGGGAAATATATGGGGAAACAGTGGAAACAGTGTCAGATTTTACTTTTGGGGGGCTCCAAAATCACTGCAGATGGTGATTGCAGCCATGAAATTAAAAGACGCTTACTCTTTGGAAGAAAAGTTATGACCAACCTAGATGGCATACTGAAAAGCAGAGACGTTACTTTGCCAACAAAGGTCCATCTAGTCAAGGCTGTGGTTTTTCCTGTGGTCATGTATGGATGTGAGAGTTGGACTGTGAAGAAAGCTGAGCACTGAAGAATTGATGCTTTTGAACTGTGGTGTTGGAGAAGACTCTTGAGAGTCCCTGGGACTGCAAGGAGATCCAACCAGTCCATCTTAAAAGAGATCAGCCCTGGGATTTCTTTGGAAGGACTGATGCTGAAGCTGAAACTCCAGTACTTTGGCCACCTCATGAGAAGAGTTGACTCATTGGAAAAGACTCTGATGCTGGGATGGATTGGGGGCAGGAGGAGAAGGAGATGACAGAGGATGAGATGGCATCACCAACTCGATGGACGTGAGTCTGAGTGAAGTTGGTGATGGACAGGGAGGCCTGGCGTGCTGCAGTTCATGGGGTTGCAAACAGTTGAACGTGACTGAGTGACTGAACTGGACTGAACTGATGATTAATGATGTTGAGGATCCTTTAATGTGCCTATTGGCCATGTGTATATCTTCTTTGAAGAAATGTCTATTTAGATCTCTGTCCATTTTTTTAATTAATTGTTTGTTTTTTGACCTTAAGTTGGACGAACTGTTTATATATTTTTGGACCTTTAGCTCCTTATTAGTCATATCATTTGCAAATATTTTCTCACATTCAGTAGGTTGTCTTTCTGTTTCATTGATGGCTTCTTTTCTTATACAAATGATTTTAAGTTTAATTAGACCCCATTTGCTTATTTTTGCTTTTGTTTCCTTTGCTTTTGGAGACAGATGAAAAAATTGCTACAGTTTATGTCAGAAAATGTTTTCTTCTAGGAGTTTTATGGTATCTGGTCAGACACTTAGGTCTAATCCATTCTGAGTTTATTTTTGTAGATGGAGTTAGAGAATGTTCTAATTTTATTCTTTTTCATGTAGCTGTCCAGTTTCCCAGCACTACTATAATAAAATCCTTTTCAATCATTGTACATTCTTGCCTCCTTTGTCATAGACTGTGTGTTCATGCTAAGTTGCTTCAATCGTGTCTAACTCTTTGCAGTCCTCATGGACTGTAGCCTGCTGGGCTCCTCTGCCCATGAGATTCTCCAGGCAAGAATACTGCAGTAGGTTGCCATTCCCTCTTCCAAGGAATCTTCCCAATCCAGAAATTGAACCCATGTCTTCTATGGCTCCTGCTTTGTAGGTGGCTGCTTTACCACTGAGCCTGGTCACAGATTAATTGATCATAATTATGTGGGTTTATTTATGGGCTATTTTGTTCCATTGATCTAGGTGTCTTTTTTTGCTCCTGCACCATACTGTTTTGATTATTGTAGCTTTATAGCATGGTCTGAAGTCAGGGAGCATGATATCTCCAACTCTATTCTTCTTTCTCAAGATGTCTTTAGCTACTCAGGGTCTTTTGAGTTTCCATACAGATTTTAGAATTATTTTTTCTTAGTATTTTGGTAAGGATTGTATTGAATCTGTACATTGCCTTGTGTAATATAGTTATTTTTGACAATATTAATTCTTCCAATCCATGAACATGGAATTTCCTTCCATTTGTTTGTGTAATCTCAATTTCTTTCATTAGTGTCTTAGTTTTCCAGGTAAAGATCTTTTACCTCCTTAGATAAGTTTATTCCTTAGTATTTTATTCTTTTTTGTGCAATTGCAAATGGGATCATTTCCTTAACCTTTCTTTCTGACAGTTTGTTGATAATGTATAGAAATGCAATAGATTTATGATTATTAATTTTGTATTATTCTACAAATTTTCCACATCCATTAGTGAGATTTAGTAGTTTTATGGTGGCATTTTAATGTTTTCTGGGTATCATGTCATCTGAAAATAATGTCAGTTTTACTTCTTCCTTTCTAATTTGGATTTCTTTTCTTTTTCTTCTCTGGTTGCTGTGGTTAGAACTTCCCAAATTATGTTGAATAAAAGTGGTCCAAGTGGACATCCTTGTATCTGGTCTTAGAGGAAATGTTTTCAGCTTTTCACTATTGAGTAAATATTAACTGTGGGTTATTATATATGTCACAAATTAGGATAAGGCATGTTCCCTCTATGCCCACTTTCTGGAAAGATTTTTTTTTTATCATAAATGAATGTTGATTTTCATCAAAAGCCTTTTTTACATTTACTGAGATGATTATGTGATTTTTAATTTTTGACTTGCTAATGCAGTGTCTCACAATGATTGTGAATTGTCAGCCATCCTTGCATCCAGGGGAGAAATCACACTTGTTAATGGTACATGATCCTGCTAATGCATTGTTGAATTTGATTTGCTAATATTTTGTTCAGGATTTTTGCATCTATGTTTATTGACTCATAATTTATTTTTTTGTTATTATCTTTGTCTGATTTTTTTTTTTTTTATCATAAATGAATGTTGATTTTCATCAAAAGCCTTTTTTACATTTACTGAGATGATTATGTGATTTTTAATTTTTGACTTGCTAATGCAGTGTCTCACAATGATTGTGAATTGTCAGCCATCCTTGCATCCAGGGGAGAAATCACACTTGTTAATGGTACATGATCCTGCTAATGCATTGTTGAATTTGATTTGCTAATATTTTGTTCAGGATTTTTGCATCTATGTTTATTGACTCATAATTTATTTTTTTGTTATTATCTTTGTCTGATTTTGGTATGAGAGTGATGCTGGCTCATAGAATAGTTTCAGAAATATTCCTTTTTCTGAAATTTTTTGAAATAGTTGAAATAGTTTGGGAAGGGTAGTTGTTAACTCTCCTTTAAATATTTCATAGAATCCACCTGTGAAACCCCCCTCTGAATCTAGATTTTTGTCTGCTGGAAGTTTTAAAATTACTTATTCAACTTCAGAACTGGTAATTGATCTAGTCACATTTTTATTTCTTCCTCTTCCAGTCTTGAATTTCTAGGAATTTGTCAACTTCTGCTATGTTAGTCTATTTTATTGGCAAATAGTTCATAGTAATATCTAATAATAATTTGTATTTCTATTTCTGTGGCATTGGTTGTAACTTCTCCTTTTCACATCTGATCTTATTGATTTGGGCCCTCTCTCTTCTTGATGTGTCTAGGTAGAGATTTATGTATTTTGTTTATCTTTTCAAAGAACCAGCTCTTAGGTTTGCTAAATTTTTCTGTTTTCCTCATCTCTATTTCATTTATTTCTGCTCTGATCTTTATGATTTCTTTCCTTCTGATAATTTTGAGTTTATCTATTTGGGTTTTACTTGTCTGTAAAATTTTTTATTCAGTTCAGTTCAGTCACTCACNTCCACCTCCCAGAATACTGGAAATAAAAGCAAAAATAAACAAATGGGATCTAATTAAAATTAAAAGCTTCTGCACAACAAAGGAAACTATAAGCAAAGCGAAAAGACAGCCTTCTGAATGGGAGAAAATAATAACAAATGAAGCAACTGACAAACAACTAATCTCAAAAATATACAAGTGGCTTATGCAGCTCAATGCCAGAAAAATAAATGACCCAATCAAAAAATGGGCCCAAGAACTAAATAGACAACTAAATAGTTGTCCAGAAACTATAAATAGGCCTCCTTGGGCTGTACTTAGTAAATGGGAAAATGAGATATACACTTCTGTGGTCCTGTTAATGTTTGCTACCCTTCTTATTCATGAATGCTATAAATTAATCAGTAGACCAATGGCTTAAGGCATGTATAGTGATAAGGAGTGGAAATTTTAATCTCTGGTAGGACTGTGCTGCTATTTCGTCAGAACAAAATCTTTCTATTTATATTAACCAACAGCTGTTGAATTTCCAATCTTGTTTTTCCCCTTCAGACCCATTTTGGGGTTTCTCTAATCTGTTTTTCCCCTATTTTGGGGTGAAGATATTTGGTTAAACTATGATAGAGAACTGGCTGCTGTTTTGGCTCCTTTAAGGGGAACATTCCTCATGGAAATGTCAGCAAGGTGGTTTCCCTTAGCTGCCAGAGTCAAGTTTAGGCTTCCCTAGAGTCTTAAAAAAAATAGCAGATAAAAGTATTTTATCTAATATTCCTAAACATAGGAGACATTTTTAATTTGATTTCTGCTGGAAATAAGGAAGATGCATTGCTTCCACAGCATTCCAAAGTCATGAGCTACTTCAAAATATATCATTATAAATACTAGCAGTTTTGTCCTTGGCTGAAGTGAAACCCATGTAAGAGCATATATTCACCCTGTTGGGCTGGAGTAACCATGGGTAAAGATGCTGACTCAACAACATCAAAAGGAATTGCAGTATCAAACCCAGTACTGTGTTTGTCATTGTCATTTTTGAATATAAACCCCCAGAGAACTATGAGAAGTCAGTGTTATGCTAAAGAATTCTGTTGTGAATTCCTAAGTAATTCTGCAGATTATCAGTAGGAGTCAGAATAACTGGTGTAGCAGCATGAGAAACTTTGTCAAAGATAAAGGGGAGAACAGTTAGCAAGGTTAAGGTTATTACAACATAAGGAGCAATTAGCAAAAGGACTGTATAGGAAGTAAGATGGCTCGCTGAGAAATGCCAAGTGTGATGAGAATTCAGGAGGGCTTCTACTGTATGAGATATAAGAAATGATTAAAAGGATCCCATATTGACTTTCTTGGTAGCCTTAAATAGGGTAGTCTTCATAATGGCTCTAAAGGAAGAGGGGTATCCCTATGACACAGGGTTCAGTTTCTGGATATAATACTCTATGCATGATGGTATTCCCCATGTTTTTTCATGAGTCTTCTAAGGACACTCTGTTCTTTTTCCTAAACAAAGAGGAAAAAGAAAATCTGATCATTGGGATGCCCAAGTTGGGTGGGTTCATCAAAAGCTCTGTTGAGGCCTTGAAGACTGTTATCTGTCCCATAAAATTGGGTAAGTGTTTTTATTGTTGAGTAAACATATATAGATTTGGCCATGAAACAGAAATTTGGAATTCAATTTTGGTGACTACTAGTCCAAGGAATCCTTGCAGTTGGCTCTAGTTGGGATTTTGGTAAATTTAGGACACAATGTAGTCTATTGGATCTCAGTGTAGCTCTTATTCTGATATCTGATGCCATAAATAGCAACCCTGGCTTTGGGCAAACTCTTTTACTGTGGCACCCTTATGTTCCTTTAAGGTTAAAAGCTTTAGCAAGCAAATGTTGTCTTCCAGTGAGGGGACTTGAGAAAGATTTAAAAATCAACTTGTTTTCATGTAGGTCTAAGAGCTGCTTTATCATTCTATTCAAATTATTTGTATATGCTATAATCCATTTTTATGTAATGACATACATTTTCTAATAATATCATTTCCTTGTAAAAGATGGAGTACTATAGATGTAAAATGTTTTATATAATTATTTTGATATTTATTCCTTTGAACATCAGTAATTTTGTTTTCACACAGTGAAGCTATTACTTTGCCAATGTCAAATTGACAAAGCAATAAAATTACTTTTACATTTTTGATTATACCAAGACAAGAGTGATCATGTGTAGAATGTATAGTCATCTTATCTCAAGTGTAAAATGGATTCTAGCACACACATAATAAATAATTCTAATTTTTCCCTCAATGTTATATTTATAATTTAGGGGGAAAATACCAATTTGATAGCATCAATACAATTTTTTATTTTCAATATAAAATTAGAATATCTATTCCTCCATAAATATTCTAACTTTTTAACTTAATCATTAACATTAATGAAGTGACTACTTTTAATTCTGTATGAGGCATGTATCGTCTAATGTGTCTTACATTTAATAATATACTGAATTTTAAAAGAGCATTTTCTTCTATCACCTTCTTAATAACTTCTCTAAAATGTCTGATAATTTAATATCTTCATTTAAAAACTTCCCTTGGAAATTTTGGTAGACTATTTTAACAATGTTACCTCTGTATTTAGCACTGTGCCTGCATATACTACATATTTTATCAAATGTATATTGCTAGATGAATGAATGATGAATTGTAGGTTGACATATGGTTAATCAAGGTATGATTGAAAAACTGATTCTCCATATTTATAAGTTTTCCAAGATTTCTCTTTACTTTGTAAATTGAGTCAGTCTGTTTCACCTAAGGATATTTTCTACCTCTCCCCTTTTCCTTGGTGTTTATAATAGCAAGAACAGTTTTCAATTTACCTTATGACTTCCTCTCTGTAGATGAATTATTTAAATATTAACTCTATGAGACCATATGCTGTTGAGTATAAAAAACACTGCAATTTAAGAGCGATCCACTGAGTAGCAGCTGCTCAGTTCAGTTCAGTCGTTCAGTCGTGTCTGACTCTTTGCGACCCCATGAATCGCAGCACGCCAGGCCTCTCTGTCCATCACCAACTCCCGGACTTCACTCAGACTCACTCCCGTCCAGTCGGTGATGCCATCCAGCCGTCTTATCCTCTGTCATCTCCTTCGTGCTAGAATAGACAAATGTAAAGAGGGTTAGGAATTCGGGACCATAGGCTAAGATAGAGGCTTTGGATGAATTAAATCCAGGAATCTTGACATTCTATAAGAAATAGAAAGAACATTCACCCTTTGAATGTGGTATATGTTATTCTCTTATGGAAAGTGAAAGTGCTTTGCTGTTTCATTTTGTTTACTTTTGCCATTAGAAGACTAATTTCTGAAATTTGTAAACTTAACTGACAGTTTATATAAATTTTATATAACTTTTTCTGTTTATATAACTGGCATTTTGTGTAAGATTGTATACACTGAACTGACAGTAAACACTTTCTTTTAAAATCTGATAATTGTGAGTTAGAATTTTCTAATTTCTTTGTAAGCAAAAATAATATAAAAAGCTAAATTGGAATTTGATTCATAGTTCAGACTTTGATGCCAAAGTGCTTATCATCCAAGCTTTTAATATGAAGCTATTGTTTTATTATCACATATTTTGTTTTACTTTTTTGAAGATTGTATAACTTTTAAAATTTACTAGAAATTTATGGTCCATGTGTTCTGAACTGTTATGAAAGAAATCTCAGATGCCACATATTTTGTAAGAAATCTTCAGAGTATTAAAGGCTCACATATTTGCCAGAATACCTCCTATGTGCTGAAAGCCTTATCTGTCGATACAAAAGATTCAGCTAAAGATCATAATTCCCTAGTCATCCCTGTGTCTGTTTGGCTTTGAATCCATTTTTTTTTTTTTTTTTTGTGATTTTGATATTCCTTAGTGAGATGCTGGAGAAGGCAATGGCAACCCACTCCAGTACTCTAGCCTGGAAAATCCCATGGACAGAGGAGCCTGATAGGCTGCAGTCCACGAGGTCGCTAAGAGTTGGAAACGACTGAGCGACTTCACTTTCACTTTTCACTTTCATGTGTTAGAGAAGGAAATGGCAGCCCACTCCAGTGTTCCTGGAGAATCCCAGGGACGGTAGACCCTGGTGGGCTGCCATCTACGGGATCGAACAGAGTCGGACACGATCGAAGCGACACAGCAGCAGCAGCAGCAGCAGCAGGAGATACTAGGTACATAGCTTGTGCACAATATATGCTCCATAATGATTCAATCATTCTTTCTATTATTAGTCTAAAATAACATTTGTGCCCTCATTATTCTTTCTAAAGATAGGGCATTAAACTCCCATATTACTCACCTGTCATTAATGACATGCAGAATGGGCAGGGGGTATTGTTTGCATGTTAGAAGTACAGTTTCTAAGCCAGACTCAGGTAGCTTAGATAGTGAGTGACTCAGACATTTGGCATGGTCGTTTTACCTCTTTGGTCTTGCAGTAATTTCCCCCTATTTGTGGAAAAACAAACAAAAAAATATGTTGGACTAAATCATTTTTACCAAAAATGTAAAAAAAAAAGTTTGTTATGTTTCTGTGAAATATTAATAGGAATTATGCAAAAATTTGAAAAGCCAATGCTTTGGCAATCATTATTGTAAAATCCTGGATTGAACTAGTATAGGCAGAGTTCTTAGTTGTAATGGTCTACAATATGGAAGGATAAAAGGCTACTTGGAGAAGGTCTGATGTGTCTTAGTGTGTAACTGGGACTTACCTTATGGATAGCTTCAACTGCCAGCCTTATGAATGAGGCCATGCTGGATTTCCTGACCCATCCAATAAGCTACAGGAGGAGAAGCCAGAGGAGAAAGCAAAGAACTAAATCACAAATCATGAAAAAAATAAAATGCTGACCTAAAGTATTAAATTTTGTGTTGCATAATAGAATTCTTACTAAAAGCTAAAGAATGTTCTCAGGGTCCTACACATATAAACTTACTTGCTTCCTACAATAATCCTTAATGGAAAACTATTTTTATCCCCATTTATATGTGAGAAAATAAGGCACAAAAGGCTTACAACTTGCTGAAGATCATCAAATTAGTAAGTGGCAGAACCTGGATTCAAACTCAGGGAGTCTATCTCAAGGGATCTTTTAAAATCCTTACAAATTCTATTTTTATTAAAATGAAAAATTTTAATTTTAAACTCTCATTTGGAAATAATTGATTGCAATCAGTATCCTGAAAAATTCAGAGTTGTTACTGAATATTAAAAAGAATTGCTCTTTCAAACTCATCAAATTTAAATTTTGTTGCATTCTCAAATATAAATTTATTATGATTATAGGTATTTTTAAAAAGGTAAAATGCACTTTTAGCTATAACAATGAAAAAATACATCTAAACATTTCTATCAGATTTTGTTGAAATTTAATTACTATATGCAGTAATCAAGATATTATTATATTGATATTAAAATATTTGGGGATTAGTCATATTATACATTCTGTTATAGTTATTCTACAATGACAAGTTGAAATAGAATAATTATAATCAGCAATTGAGTATATAGTTATGTGCCAAGCCTTTGCTAAATACTTTACATGATATATTGCCTCATTTTAGCCCCTAGAACAATTCTAGGAGGTAGAGAAAATGACTATTCTTCTTAAACTATGAGAAAAGTGTTAGAAAGAAAGGGTTAAATTTAGCCACCAACTTGAACTTGCTAAAATTTATTCTCAACCAAAGCTGGGAAAGAAATGATATATTGTACTATACTCAATTGTCACATATATTGTTTACTTAAATTTAAGTCTTAAAAGCAGTTTAGCTTAAGTAAAAACAAATTCTCCTGACATGCCTCTGAGCATTTTGAGGTTTAATGATGCCTAGCACAGCAGTGTAATTAACAGTACCCATGATATATAACAACACTATGTTTTGTGCTATAAACAGAAGGCTTATGCCAGATTGCTTGTTAAGGTACACATGGTATCAAAGTACACCAGATGAAGCAATCCCCCGGTACCCATGTAATGAGGTAAAGACATCTGTAACATAATTCTAGAACTTTGAATGGGAAGATTTCAAGTCTTTGTAATGGTACAGATGAAATTATCACCAACCCCAAGGACACTATGACTAGAAATAGATCAGCCCCCGGCCATACTATACCAACAAGAGATAAATTGCATTTGCCTTCAACAACAACAACAAAAATAACATCCCTAAGGTTAATGGTAAATCTTAACTACAAATGATATCACCATCTCAAGTGAAATATAAAGGTTTCTTTCAGCACAAATACAGTACACATTGAGAGACATCAAAATGATTATAAAATGCTAACCTGGTGGGTATTTTTTTTTAAATAAGTTATTTGAGAAGCACGTCTACATTCTCTATATTTAGACACTCTTAAATGTGCAGCAGGTAAATGAATTTACCAATCAGTGTCTTAACTCATGAAAACTAGAGTCATTTTTAACTCATATTGTACAATACATTTCATATAACAGATAGCAGCCTTCATTACCTGTGTGGGATGCATACCTCAGTGAATGCCTCAAGCCATAGATGTATTGAACCCTACATAGACTGTGTTTTTCTGTGCATATGTAGATAAGGTAAAGTTTGTCTATGATAAAGTCTAAATATAAATTAAGTACAGTAAGAGAATGTCCAAATTGCCAGCATGTCTACTTTTGTGCTTTGGAGTCATTATTGAGTAACATAAGTAGCCACTGTGGTCATTAGCTAGCTAGTGAATTTCTATAATTTTCCACTTAATATTTTCAGACTGCAATTGACTGTGGGTAATTAATAACATGGGAAGCAAAAGTGTGTATGTATATATATATATATATATATATATATATATATATATGGAGATAGAAGGAGAAAAAGGACAAGACCAACAAGAGCAAAAAAAAAAAAGAGAGAGAGAGAGAGAGAGAGTGATCAGATTATTATAACCTGAGTTGTGGTATAATTCATTACTGAGGACTCAATGCTAGACTGTAGCTAAGTGTTCCATATTTTGAAGCTCTTTTCTAGGGTGGGAGACAGCAAGACAAAAGATTTCAGAAACTGATAGGTCCAGAGAAACCATATCAAAACTGCCTCCCAAGAAAGAGAGGGAAGCAAGTGAGTGATGGTCTCAGAGCGACTCCTCCTGTTCTGGAGGATACCACAGTCCTCTGTCAAGACAGATTAGGGGCTGTTCAAGCCTTTGCCAGCCTGACTTGCGGATAGGTGCAAGGCTGCCAAGATGCCATAGTGAATAGTTCCCTGCAGCCATGGTTCCTGTGGTTTGAAGGGGACCAAGATTGTGTTAAAAATTAAAAAACAGAAACCTCAATTAAATGAAGTCTGGAGATGAGAAGTGGGAGTCTCTTGCCCTGCAACCATTGCAGAGCACAACAGAAAGAAGACTCCTCTTCTTTCCCAGTAAGTACTCAGCCAATACTACTGGAGGCTCAGACAGTAAAGCATCTGCCTACAATGTGAGAGACCCGGGTTCGATCCCTGGGTTGGGAAGATCCTCTGGAGAAGGAAATAGCAACCCACTCCAGTACTCTTGTCTGGAAAATCCCTTGGACAGAGGAGCATGGTAGCCTCCTACAGTCCATGGGGTCACAAAGAGGCAGACAGGACTGAGCAACGTACTCACTCATTCAGCCAATAAAAAGCCATGGGTTCTTTGTTTCCTATAGCCTCCCCAACTTCTTTCTACTCTCTTTAAAAGTGGAACCTATTATACAGAGTGAAGTAAGCCAGAAGGAAAAACACCAGTACAGTATACTAACACATATATATGGAATTTAGAAAGATGGTAATGATAACCCTGTATGCGAGACAGCAAAAGAGATACAGATGTATAGAACAGTCTTTTGGACTCTGTGGGAGAGAAAGAGGGTGGGATGATTTGGGAAGATGGCATTGAAACATGTATAATATCATATATGAAACAAATCGCCAGCCCAGGTTCAATGCATGATACTGGATTCTTGGGGCTGGTGCACTGGGACAACCCAGAGGGGTGGTACGAGGAGGGAAGAGGAGGGGGTTCAAGATGGGGAATATGTGTATACCTGTGGTGGATTCATGTTGATGTATGGCAAAACCAATGCAATATTGTAAAGTAATTAACCTCCAATTAAAACAAATAATTTTTTTAAAGTGTTCTTCCCTTGCCTAAAAGGACTTGCATATGACTCACAATGATTACAGACTCTGAATTGCAATTCTCTGCTGATCCTGAAACCATCTTTGCTGGGGAAATACCTGACAGTCCATTTGTTTAGGTCAACAAGTGTGTTCCAGTTTCTGAATCAGGTTGTCTAGCTGTGAGGTATCAGGGAAACAGGTGGAAGAGGGACTTAAAATCTATGAGCAATCAAACATCAAAAATGGAGTTTTTCTTTAAAAAATGGAATCTTTCCTTTTATTTTATACACACACAAATATTATACACATATACACACACATACACACACACACACATGGATTCTATTTGGCTGAAGAGCATTTGCAACCACCACTATAATTTGTTTGACTTCTGTATTAGCAGAAGCTCATTCCTCCAAGTGACACAGTCACAAACATCTATTGTTACATTCTAGCTTTGTGATTGTTAATAGCTGTAAAACCGTAAAAATCTCAATTTCAGGCATCACACTTTAATTATCACTTATCTTTCCAATTACTTTCTACTTTATCTCTTTCCAGTACTTATACTCCAATATTTTGACTTACTCAGAATCTCTAATTAATTAACTTTGTCATTGTTTTCTTATCTTTTTAGACGTTTTGCACTGTCCTTTACTCAGTAGAGTTCCTGCTTGCCTACTTGTACTCATCACTGCCTTTGGCCATTTATGTACTGACCTTGCCCTAATTTTTCTGTTAAACACATGTGGTAAAGCTTTAATCCTGGTTGAACCAGAACTCTGTGTTCTTCACCTTCCCCTAAGCAGTTGAATGTGCACATATATAAAGGATAAATAACTCATACACATAATGGATAACTGGTTTCACTTAAATATGTGTCTGCAAAGTTTGTTTCATCCTTCTTACTCTCCAGAAAACCTTTTTGTATACCCTCATCACTCTTGAAACATAAATACACCTTCTACCTTCCTATTCTCAGGGGAATGTTCCTTCCTATTAAGAAAAATTTAAACATTTAGAAGAGTATAATTTTTGTAGTTATCACATTTAGCATATGACTGTATCTTGACCAATACTGGGCCCCCATTCTTTCTTCCTTACTCAAAGACTTTCTTCCTACAATCATTTCCCTTGTAGTATCATTAATTATCCTCGTTTATTAATTCATTACCATTAGCTTAAAAATGTTATAATATCTCTCATTCTTAAAGAAGAATACCAAAACATTTTCCTGATCCAGCATGCCATTTTTTAAATTTCTCCAACATTCACTTCGTCTTTGTAGAAAATATCCTTGGAATTACTGTTTTATTTGCTGTTTCACTATCTTACTTCTGACTCTCCCTACTACTCATTTTATTATAAAATAATTCATATATTCAAAATAACAATGTATACAATAATTTGTCAAATCTAAGATGCCAATAATTCCAGCTCAAAGCTACCAGAAATACACTTGTAGCTGACCAACTTAGATGAACACATACCATGGGAAACCACAGGGTATTTCAGTTAGAAGATGTTAGAAGAGTCTGATGAAATGTGTGGGTTTTGGTTAGGTGATTTTGAGAAAGGTTTTGTTTTGGGTAAGTAGTGGGGCTTTGCCATGGATTGAATGCTGTTGTGAATCAAGGATAATTCCAAGACTGAATATTTCAACCCTTCTTATTAGAGCAAGGCTGAGATAGTGAGTGATCATTCATGTTAGAGAAGGCAGGGGACATTTGGTCACTTTTGTGGTTTGGCAAATATTCGGTTTCACTTTGTGATCAAACATAATTATGTTGTGGACTTGATTTTTTTCTTAATCTCATGTGACCACAGATTTGTTTTGCCCAATGGTGATGTTTGTGTTCAAGAAGAGAACATGAAGGCCTGGGCAGCTTCTAGGACTGGGCAGCTTCTGGGAACACCACGGTGTAGCTGATAATAAGTGCTAACTCCTATTACTTGAGAAAGTGGTATTTTCAGGGAATTTGACCTTTTCCCTTAATTAGATTGTCATCCTTTACAACTATTGAAGGCCATGCAACCTAGCTCTGACCAGTAAGACATACGCGTGCATCATTTAAGAGCTTTTGTTTTCCTATTCAAACAGGCAGACACAAGTGTCTGTACTCTCTGTCTTTATTACTAACTTCAAATAGAACTAGATGTTTTGACCTATTTCAGTCATCTCCAATTGCGAGGCAAGGTAAAAACATGAGGACTGAAAACCAATATACTGAGAATGGCATAGCAGAAGTACAGTAAAAAAGACAGCCTTCAGAATGGGAGAAAATGATAGCAAATGAAGCAACTGACAAAGAATTAATCTCAAAAATATACAAGCAACTCCTGCAAGTCAATTCCAGAAAAAGAAACTACCCAATCAAAAAATGGGCTACGGAACTAAACAGACATTTCTCTAAAGAAGACATACAGATGGCTAACAAACTTATGAAAAGATGCTCAACATCACTCATTATCAGAGAAATGCAAATCGAAACCACAATGAGGTACCATTTTACACCGGTCAGAATGGCTGCGATCTAAAAGTCTACAGGCAATAAATGCTGGAGAGGGTGTGGAGAAAAGGAAACCCTCTTACACTGTTGGTGGGAATGCAAACTAGTACAGCCATTATGGAGAACAGTGTGGAGATTCCTTAAAAGACTGAAAAGAGAACTGCCTTATGACCCAGCAATCCCACTGCTGGGCATACACACCGAGGAAACCAGAATTGAAAGAGACACGTGTACCCCAATGTTCATTGCAGCACTGTTTATAATAGCCAGGACATGGAAGCAACCTAGATGTCCATCAGCAGATGAATGGATAAGAAAGCTGTGGTACATATACACAATGGAGTATCACTCAGCCATTAAAAGGAATACATTTGAATCAATTCTAATGAGGTGGATGAAACTAGAGCCTATTATACAGAGTGAAGTAAGCCAGAAAGAAAAACACCAATTCAGTATACTAACACATATATTTTTTGGGCTCCAAATCACTGCACGTGGTGATTGCAGCCATGAAATTAAAAGAGGCTTACTCCTTGGAAGGAAAGTTATGACCAACCTAGATAGCGTATTAAAAAGCAGACATTACTTTGCCAACAAAGGTCCATCTAGTGAAGGCTATAGTTTTTCCAGTGTTCATGTATGGACGTGAGAATTGGACTGTGAAGAAAGCTGAGCACTCAAGAATTGATGGTTTGAACTGTGGTGTTGGAGAAGACTCTTGAGAGTCCCTTGGACTGCAAGGAGGTCCAACCAGTCCATCCTAAAGGAGATCAGTCCTGGGTGTTCATTGGAAGGACTGATGTTGAAGCTGAAACTCCAATACTTTGGCCACCTCATATGAAGAGTTGACTCATTGGAAAAGACCCTGATGCTGGGAGGGATTAGGGGCAGGAGGAGAAGGGGATGACAGAGGATGAGATGGCTGGATGGCATCACTGACTCGATGGGTGTAAGTTTCAGTAAACTCCGGGAGTTGGTGATGGACAAGGAGACCTGGCATGCTGCAGTTCATGGGGTTGTGGAAAGTCAGACATGACTGAGTGACTGAACTGAGCTGAACGCATATATATGGAATTTAGAAAGATGGTAATGATAACCCTGCATGCAAGAAAGCAAAAGAGACACAGATGTATAGAACAGTCTTTTGGATTCTGTGGGAGAAGGCGAGGGTTGGATGATTTGGGAAAATGGCATTGAAACATGTGTATTATCATGTGTGAAATGAATCGCCAGTTCAGGTTCGATGCATGATATAGGGTGCTCGGGGCTGGTGCACTGGGTTGACCCAGAGGGATAGGATGGGGAGGGAGGTGAGAGGGGAGTTCAGGATGGGGAACACATGTACATCTGTGGCAGATTCATGTCAATGTATGGCAAAACCACTACAATATTTTAAAGTAATTAGCCTCCAATTAAAATAAATAAATTTATGTTAAAAAAAAAAAGAAGTACAGAAACTGAACCAAAACTGATAACTGTCTATATCTGTACTTCAGGCTATATCCATAAAAATATATTCATATTTATAAGCCACTTGTCAAGAATATACTCCTTACAGATAAAAATGGTCAAATGGAATGGAAACACAAGTAGTCTGAAAAAAAATTTTGAGAACTCTAGAAACTTGCTAAGGTCAAACTGAAGATTCCAGATGATACAACAGAAATATTTGTCTGGAGGGGGTTGGTTATTGACTCAGATCAAACTAGTAGTGTAGTAATGAAAGGTACTCAGTTGTCCAACTCTGCAACCCCATGGACTATAGTCCACTAGACTTGTCTGTCCATGGGATTCTCCAGGTAAGAATACCTGAGTGGGTTGCCATTCCCTTCTCCAGGGGATCTTCCCAACTCAGGAATTGAACCCAGGTCTCCTGCACTGTAGGCAGACCAGACTAAAAGAGGGGAATCCTGGTGGTGATGTACAGCCTGGAGGTCTATGTCTGTTGGTGATGCCTAAATGACTGATTGGTTCAGGAAAACTTTAATTCTGACATACTACATACTAGGGACTGGTTTTCTTTCAAAGTTTTGAGTAGTGAGGGAGACGATGTGATGGGTGGGTTGTGTGAGTATGGAATGAGGAAGGAGTTAGTTTTCTTTAATGGAGAATAGAAAGGTCCTCTAGACAACATAGGCTATGAATTCTAAGTGATTTTTATCCATATCTATCATACAAGTTTATTTTCTATCAGACACAGTAATCTGAATAATTAATTTTATGCCCACTAAATTGTTAATCAGTTTATATTCTGTATAAAATACCTTAAAATCTACACAGCAAAACTGGGAATATATGCAGAGAAAGAGACCATACTCTACTATTCATCTGCATACCTATAACTTCAGATTTGCAATGATCTATTTCACTGTAACCAAACTCCTTAAATTCATTTCATGCCTAACTGGGTAATTAACTATACATAAGTTCTGAAATGTTCTCCAAAGGAAAGTATAACACCTATGTAAACTTTTCATATTTTATTTTCAAGATTCCTAACACTATAAGAGATACATTCCAAGAAAGAGTAACAATCATGCTGTGCACTAAGCTTTTTCTGATTTATTATCAGTGTGTAAACCAATTTTCATTTTTATACAACTATTTTATTATTAATTTTAATGAAACTTTAATACAAGCTCAATTTTTCTGATAAGGTTTCTGTTAGAAATCTGGCAAAGTTCTTGTGATGTTTGTTGTTGTTATTCAGTCACTAAGTCATGTCCACATCTTTGGACCTCTTGAACTTCAGCATTTTGGGCATCCCTGTCCTTCACTGTCTCCCGGAGTTTGCTCAAACTGATGTCCATTGAGTCAGTGATACTCTCTAACCATCACATCCTCTGTAGCCCCCTTCTCCTCCTGCTCTCAGTCTTTCCCAGCATCAGGGTCTTTTACAATGAGTCAACTCTTCGCATCAGATGGCCAAAGTATTTGGAGCTTTAGCTTCAGCATCAGTCCTTCCAATGAATATTCAGGGTTGTTTTCCTTTTGGGATTAATTGGTTTGATCTCCTTGCTGTCCAAGGGACTCTCAAGAGTCTTCTCCAGAACCACAATTTGAAAGCAATTCTTTGACACTCAACCTTATTTATGGTCCAGCTCTCACATCATATATGATTATTGGAAAAATCATAGCTTTTACTATATGAACCTTGGTCAGAAAAGTAATATCTCTTCTTTTTAATACTCAATAATGTTTACTGAGTTACTTTTCTGTGTTTATTCTTAACTTATCCTTAAATTCTCCTTTATTTTTTCTTGCTTTCATTGTTTCTATCTCCTGAGCTTCCTCCTTTTCTTCTTTCTTGACTGCTTCCCCTTTCTTCTCCTTCATCTATAATCTTCTTTTATTACCTTTACTCCTGAATGTTTTTTTTTAATTTGATAGGTAATTGACATATAGCATTGCATTTGTTTTAGTTTTTGTATACCATAATGATTCAATGCATGGATATATTGTAAAATGATTACTACACTATGTTAACACCCATCACCATACATAATAATGTTTTTTTCTTTGTGATGAGAAGTTTTAAGATGTATTTTCTTAGTAACTTCAGATATATAATGTAATATTATTAACTGTAGTCACCGTGCTGTACATTAAATCCTCATGACTTATTTATCTTATAACTAATAGTTTGTACTTTTTGACCACCTTCATCCATTACAACAACCTCCAACCCCTGTCTCTGGAAACCACCAGTCTGTTCTCTGTATCTACGAGCATTAATATCCTGATTTATTTGAAAAGGACTTATTGTAATTTGGTATGTTTTGCTTTATGTTGTTCCTAAAATGAAAATTGGTCTTCCAAGGTGGCTCAGTGTTAAAGAATCCACTTACCAATCCAAGAGACACAGGAGATGTGAGTTCTATCCCTGGGTTGGAAAGATCCCCTGGGGGAGAAAATGACAAGTCACTCCAGCATTCTTGCCTGGAAAATTTCATGGACAGAGAAGCCTGGTGGGCTAAAGTCTGTAGGGTCACAAAGAGATGTACACAGCTGAGCAACTGAGCACACACACATGGAGAATATAAATTAACTATCTTCTAAATATGATGTTTAATATGTTTATGCATTAATATGTTCTTGTTCACTAAATTGTAAATATTTGAATGTAGAAGTATAGTTGACATACTTTCAAATGTTTGTTTTAGAAATCCAAGAACTAGCCATACAATTTATGCTGTAATTATACTTTGATATTTCATTTTTTTTAATTGAAGTATAGTTGATTTACAAGTTATATTAAGTTTTGGTGTACAGAAAAGTGATTCAAATTTATAGATATAGATATGGACATAGACATAGATATACATATATGTATACATAAATAAATATTCCTTTTATATATTCTTTTTCATCATTGTTTGCTATGAGATATTGAATATAGCTTCCTGTGCTATATAGTAGGACCTTCTGGTTTACCTATTTTTTATATAGTAGTTTGTATCTGTTGATCTCAAACTCCTAATGTATCTCTTCTCTCACCATTTCCCCTTTGGTGAAAGTGAGAGTCACTCAATTGTGTCCAACTCTTTGCAACCCCATGGACTATACAGACCATGGAGTTCTCCAGGCCAGAATACTGGAATGGGTAGCCTTTCCCTTCTCCAGGGGTTCTTCCCAACCCAGGGATCGAACCCAGGTCCCCTGCATTGCAGGAAGATTCTTTACCAGCTCAGCCACAAGGGAAGCCCCAAGAATACTGGAATGGGTAGCCTATCCCTTCTTCAGCAGATCTTCCTGACCCAGGTATTGAACCAGGGTCTCTGCATTGCAGGCAGATTCTATACCAATTGAGATATGAGGGAAACCCTTCCCCTTTGGCAACTATAAGCTAGTTTTCTATGTCTGTGACTATGTCCCTGTTTTATAAATAAGTTCACTTGTGTCATATTTTAGACTCCACATATAAGTGATATCATATATTTTTCTTTTCCTTTCTGACTTTCTTAATTTAGTATTATGTAATAATCTCTAGGTCCATCCAGGTTGCTGAAAATGGCATTATTTTATATATATACACACTCACCACATCTTTATTCATTCATCTGTTGATGGACATTTAGGTTGCTTCCATGTCTTGGCTATTATAAATAGTGTTGCTATGAATATTGGAGTACATGCATCTGTTCAAATTAGCTTTCTCTGGATATGTGCCCAGGAGTGGAATTGCTGAATTATATGGTAACTCTACTTTAAGATTTTTAAGAGAATTTCCATACTTTTTTCCATACTGGCCCACCAAGTTACATTCCCATCAACAGTGTAGGAAGTTCCATTTTCTCCACACCCTGGTCAGCATTATTATTTAATTCAGATAGCTGCATATGTTTTGTGTTTTATTCAGTGATTTTCTAACTTTTTTATAAATTTGTAATTTTAGGACAATAACATGCTAATATGAAAGACAACATGTTTATTTTCTTGGTTGTCCATCTTTAAGTAGGTAAAAAGATACTCAAATTTTTAAATGTTGTTTAACGGTGAGAAATTCTGTTTAAAAAATGGCTAACTTAATTCACTGTCATGTAAACAAAATATAATAATTTATCTGTGCCTTCAACAATGCTAAACCTCATAAAATTTTGTTGACAATATGATGGTTATAAGATCTTGCTATATTAATGATCACTTCCCTGACTTCAGCAAGGTTGAGAATAATTTTATCCATTTACTACTTCACTAAAATTCTTTTTCTGTGAAGTGCTCATTTATATTTTACACACTGATTTATTTTTCATGATTTACTTGTCTTGTTCTTATGAGTTATTAGCATCTCCATCTATATTTCATGTCACATGTTGGTAATATATTCTCTAAGCCTGTCACTTACGTTTTGATTTTGTCAATTCTATTTGTAGACTGTTGCCATGTAGATTTTTAAAATAAGTTTCTACATTACAAACTTTATCATAGTGACTATTATCCCCACCACTATCATATAGATAGATATAGGTATATATTAGGTTTTACCTTCATTTTTATCCTTTTATTTTTCATATTTATGTTGTAACATAATTGTTAATGATGTGAATTCAGAGCTTCATTTCAGATGCCATCTCTACCACTTAGCAGCTGTGTGATACTGGGCAAGATACTAATGTCTTTGTGAAGATAATAATATGAAGATAATACACCCCATGATGGGAAGCAGTTGTGAAAATTAAATATGTTGTTTAAAGAAGTGTAGAATGATTGGAATACAAGAAATTCTTTATGTGCCTTGCCCATTATTTAACTTAATTATCTGTGATAATTTATCTTTATTTGCCAAAAATCAATACCAAACATATTACATATTTGAGTACTTAGTTTATCACTATTAAAATCATAGCTGTGATGGGAATGTCTATTAAGAAAGTTTACAAAATACTATTGAAAGTTTATAATGTGATTAATATTAAAATAATTGGCAAAAATTATTTTCTCCTAAATCATATAACTTACATTTGATAGTATATTTGCCATAAATATTACATATAAGGCAAATATTTTTAAAGTTTCAGTAATGTATATTTCATGTATGTATAGCTCAGTTTTTATACCATCAAAATGTATTTCATGAGAAAAGTCCAAATGTGTTACATCTTTCCAAAGCTTTTATTCAGAGTCAATTAACAAGTTTAATTTTTTTTTCCTTCTGTTTAAATATATAAACACCATTTTTTCAGCCTTAGGTTTTACTAACCTTACAGAGTAAATTGTTGACTTTAGTTTATTGTCTTTCTGTTGATTTGTAATAAATTTCAACAAAGTTACTGTTGGAAAACAATTCCCATCTATTATGCCATGGTTTCTGTGGGTCAGGAGTCAGGTCTGAGTTAGCTGGTCACTCACCAGCCTAGAATTCTGGTGTTGGCCAGATCTGCAATCTCACCAGGGATTTGAGTTCCTCTTCCAAGCTCATTAAAGCTCTTGGCAGATTTGAATATTTTGAGGTTATAGAACTGTGCTGTAATAGTTTGGCTGGCTGTCAATCAGGGTCTGTTTTCAGCTACTAGAAGCTGTCACAGATCCCAGTCCTGCCTTCCTCTCTACAACACAGTAGTTTGTGTCTTAAAAGGCCAACAGGAGATAGTGACTATAACTTCAAATCTTATTACTTTTCCTACTTCTACCCCTTTAGACACTTTTTAAAGGCTCATCTGATTAGGTCAACTTATGAGACTTATATGGGGCTTCTGCACCAAGGAGTGTGAAGTGAAAGTTACTCAGTCATGACTATACAGTTCACGGAGTTCCCCAGGCCAAAATACTGGAGTGGTTAGCCATTCCCTTATCCAGGGGATCTTCCCACCCAGGAATTGAACTCAGGTCTCCTACATTGCAGGTGGATTCTTTATCAGTTGAGCCACCAGGGAAGCCCAAGGGGTATGGGGTCATCTTAATATTCTACCTTTGGCATTCATCTGTTTCTATCATCTGGAATATTCTGAATAATTTAGCTCTTCTCTATCCCTTTCACTTATAATGTCAAAATTACTGAGATAAAATATTTTTAGTTTCAATTACTCTAATTTTTTTCTTGATTTTTATTTAATTCTACTCATGTCCTCTATTACATTCCTAGCATCATTTATTTCTTCTCTGAGTTTTCAAATTTTGTTCAGTTTTGCTAGTGATATATTTATTTACCTTTGCAAAGAGCCAGTACTTCTTGCTGCTTATCACTCTAGTCCCCATTACTGAGACTTATTAGGTGTATTTTTAAGTTTTTTAAGTTTCATTCTGCCCATTTCTTAGCTTCTTTTTATCTTTCCATTTTAATACATCATCCTGCTGCACCTTGTCCTGTTGACTTTGTCAGGAATTCAGCCAACCTGAAGACAGAGACTTAGCTGCCAAGTGTCAGAATCAAATTAAAAGGAGCCCCAAATGAAAATAACAGTGAAATCTGTAATCACTTACTATGATAGTATAAGCAAGAGACTAAACCAGAGAAAATGCTGAATCCCTCTTATTTATTTTCCCTGGGGAATAACATGCCAGTCTAAGGTTGGATGGATCAATAAAGATGTCACTTCACTGCCAGAGCAGCCCTGACAGACGTCTCAGGGGTGAGAATGGGGAGGAGGCCAAGGAAAATGAGGGGAGGACTAGGAGTGGAAAGGACTGAGTTCTAAGTCAGATTGGGGGAAAACATCTTCAAGGTTTCCCCTCATCTCCCCCACCCCCACTCCCTGCATCACAAGAAAGCCTAGACAGATGCCCCAGAATAACACCTTACAAGAGACTTTAGATAAAGAGACCTCAGAATGAAGTGCTTGGGCTAGGAATGCAAGTGTATATAAGGGCATAGCCTAAAGGAAAGACTTAGTCCTTAACTGACTTCCCACTCCCCTCAGAGATAGCAATATGCTGACTATGCCCCAAGTCTGGTGTGGGCAGGCACCTGCCCCTATGAGGCCTGACATGATTGGACATGGAAAATCACACACAAGATTTTGCCCTGAGACAGAGTCCTCAGATTTGCAGCCAACTGTTAATTTCCTAGGCTTCCTGAATGGCACAATGGTAAACAACCTACCTGCCAAAGCAGGAGATACAAGAGACGTAGGTTCCATCCCTGGGTCGAGAAGATCTTGTGGAGTAGGAAATGGCAAACCACTCCAATATTCTTGCCTGAAGAATCACATGGACAGGGAATCCTGAAGGGCTACAATTTATGGGTCTCAAAGAGTTGGACAGGACTGTGCACACACATCATCATTTAATTTCCCACTTCTCTGATTAGGTATATCAGTCAACTTGTGCCCATTTACTGAGTGATTATTTTATTTTGATGATTTTTAAAATTTTCTAGAAATCTGGATGATTTCTAAATATTCCTTTTCTATTTTTCATCACTATCTATTAAGATGTCATCTTATTTTATGCATTCTATTTGTTCCTCAAGAAAGGAGGTTTCATGAGCTGCACCCTCTTTAAGAATGAAGACTGAAGCAATTCCAGGCCATCTAAATCAAAAACTCTTATATCTTATGATCTCTTTTCTATTTTTTCTATTATTTCAATTTACTTTAGTGGAATTTTCTCTTTTTCTCCCCTCTACTGACTAAACCACATATTAGAGAATTTTCTAAGTTCTGTGTGTGAATATGTGTGTTTGACAGACCATCAGCATGACTTACAAGAGTCCTTCACAAGTTGTTTGTAGATGAAACACAATAGAGTAATTTTGCATTTATTTCAGTCTGTGTTGTATATTATTTGCTGGTTCAAGATCAGTTTTAGTGGCTGTTTATTGACCTGGAGTTTCAGTGTACATGCCCACTGCAACTTTTGTTATTCCACTCATGCAGAATGGGCTTCATAAATCTTGTGTGTTATTCAATCTCCACCCTGAAATGGGCAACCTATTTCTAAAATTCATCTCTAGGCTGGTGAGTAGAATTTTTCTAGTCAATATATGAATCAGGCTGCTTTATCCTCACAAGTTTTCTTGCTTTATATATGGAATAACAACCTGCTCCCCAGCCATCCACAGGCTTACAATCTGGACATTTCCAACTATCCTTACTCTGGCTGCAGGTTACTGCTTTGTTTTTGACATCTATGCCTTTCATGTTCTTGCTCTTGAACTCATCTGTGTGTCTCTTCCTCCCAAAGTATCCTTTATTTATGTATGTTAGGAGATTTAATGTTTTGCTGTGTCTCCATGGAACATAAAATTTTGGCAGAATTTAAGTTTTCCTTACTTGAAGCATTCATCATGGTTTTGTGGATGGCTTTTCTAAAACTAATATGAAAATGTTAAAGAAAAGTATTTCAGTTCTCTATAACCTACTCACATATTTGAGTAAATTAAGTCCCCCCAATAAACTAAACACTTAAAAAGTGTTGCCAGATGAAAGAAAGCTGTTAAGAGGTTCCCAAAAAACTATAACTACATCTGTATTTATATTTATATCATCTATATGCTTACTCCTTGGAAGAAAAGTTATGAGCAACCTAGACAGCATATTCAAAAGCAGAGGCATTACCTTCCCGACTAAGGTCCATCTAGTCAAGGCTATGGTTTTTCCAGTGGTCATGTATGGATGTGAGAGTTGGACTGTGAAGAAGGCTGAGCGCTGAAGAATTGATGCTTTTGAACTGTGGTGTTGGAGAAGACTCTTGAGAGTCCCTTCGACTGCAAGGAGATCCAACCAGTCCATTCTGAAAGAGATCGGCCCTGGGATTTCTTTGGAAGGAATGATGCTAAAGCTGAAACTCCAGTTCTTTGGCCACCTCATGCGAAGAGTTGACTCATTGGAAAAGACTTTGACACTGGGAGGGATTAGGGGCAGGAGGAGAAGGGGACGACACAGGATGAGATGGCTGGATGGCATCACTGACTCGATGGGCGCGAGTCTGAGTGAACTCCGGGAGTTGGTGATGAACAGGGAGGCCTGGCGTGCTGCGATTCATGGGGTCACAAAGAGTTGGACACGACTAAGCGACTGAACTGAACTGATATGCTTTTAAGAGTGCAAGGGAGGGAGCTTTGGGGAGTGTATCCCTGGAGATAGACTAGATTTTGCTGCAGTTATAAACAACTTCAAAATCACTCTGTGATAAAATAAATAAAAGTTTACTTCTTATCCAGCAATTTGGGAGGGAATCCTTGTGGTTGTCCTCAGAAATCTAGGCTGGTCAAGGCTCTGTCCCTACACATCCTAACATTATCAACTTGCCAGGGGGAAGGCAAACAACAAATAGTGCAGTGGCTTTTGAAGATAGAGGAAAACAACAGAATGGGAAAGACTAGAGATCTCTTCATGAAAATTAGAGATACCATCGGAACATTTCATGCAAAGATGGGCTCGATAAAGGACAGAAATTGTATGGATCTAACAGAAGCAGAAGATATTAAGAAGAGGTGGCAAGAATACACAGAAGAACTGTACAAAACAGATCTCACGACCCAGATAATCATGATGATGTGATGACTAATCTAGAGCCAGACGTCTTGGAATGTGAAGTCAAGCGGGCCTTAGAAAGCATCCCTACGAACAAAGCTAGTGGAGGTGATGGAATTCCAGTTGAGCTGTTTCAAATCCTGAAAGATGATGCTGTGAAAGTGCTGCACTCAATATGCCAGCAAATTTGGAAAACTCAACAGTGGCCACAGGACTGGAAAAGGTCAGTTTTCGTTCCAATTCCAAAGAAAGGCAATGCCAAAGAATACTCAAACTACCGCACAATTGCACTCATTTACATGCTAGCAAAGTAATGCTCAAAATTCTCCAAGCCAGACTTCAGTAATACGTGAACTGTGAACTCCCTGATGTTCAAGCTGGTTTTAGAAAAGGCAGAGGAACCAGAGATCAAATTGCCAACATCCGCTGGATCATGGAAAAAGCAAGAGAGTTCCAGAAAAACATCTATTTCTGCTTTATTGACTATGCCAAAGCCTCTGATTGTGTGGATCACAATAAATTTTTGAAAATTCTGAGAGAGATGGGAATACCAGACCACCTGACCTGCCTCTTGAGAAGTCTGTATGCAGGTCAGGAAGCAACAGTTAGAACTGGACATGGAACAACAGACTGGTTCCAAATAGGAAAAGGAGTATGTCAAGGCTGTATATTGTCACCCTGCTTATTTAACTTCTCTGCAGAGTACATCATGAGAAATGCTGGGCTGGAAGAAGCACAAGCTGGAATCAAGATTGCTGGGAGAAATCTCAATAACCTCAGATATGCAGATGACACCACCCTTATGGCAGAAAGTGAAGAGGAGCTAAAAAGCCTCTTGATCCAAGTGAAAGAGGAGTGAAAAAGTTGGCTTAAAGCTCAACATTCACAAACGAAGATCATGGCATCTGGTCCCATCACTTCATGGGAAATAGATGGGAAAACAGTAGAAAGAGTGTCAGACTTTATTTTTCTAGGCTCCAAAATCACTGCGGATGGTGACTGCAACCATGAAATTTAAAGCGCTTACTCCTTGGAAGAAAAGTGATGACCAACCTAGATAGTATATTCAAAAGCAGAGACATTACTTTGCCAACTAAGGTCCGTCTAGTCAAGGCTATGGTTTTTCCTGTGGTCATGTATGGATGTGAGAGTTGGATTGTGAGGAAGGCTGAGCACCGAAAAATTGATGCTTTTAAACTGTGGTGTTGGAGAAGACTCTTAAAAGTCCCTTGGACTGCAAGGAGATCCAACCAATCCATTCTGAAGGAGATCAACCCTGGGATTTCTTTGGAAGGAATGAAGTATTTTGGTCACCTCATGAGAAGAGTTGACTCATTGGAAAAGACCCTGATGCTGGGAGGGATTGGTGGCAGGAGGAGAAGGGGATGACAGAGGATGAGATGGCTGGATGGCAACACGGACTTGATGGACGTGAGTCTGAGTGAACTCCGGGAGTTGGTGATGGACACGGAGGCCTGGCGTGCTGCGATTCATAGCGTCGCAAACAGTCAGACACAACTGAACTGAACTGAACTGAACTATCTGATTACAATCACCAATTCTACAAGTTTGTCATTATGCAAAACTCTCCAAGACCCAGTTTTCACCCCAGTCAAGTCTCTCCCATCAGGAAGCTTCCATACTTTTCTTTTCCTTTTCCATCAGAGGGCAGGCAAGCTGAAAAATACAATCATAGAAAAATAACCAAACTGATCACATGGACAACAGCCTTGTTTAGACAATGAAACTATGTGCCATGCTGTGTGGGGCCACACAAGATGGAAGGGTCACAGTAGAGTTCTGACAAAATGTGGTCCACTGGAGAAGGGAATGGTAAACCCCTTCTGTATTCTTACCTTGAGAACCTCATGAACAGTAGGAAAATGCAAAAAGATATGAGACTGAAAGAGGAACTCCCCAGGTCGGTAGGTGCCCAATATGCTACTGGAGATCAGTGGAGAAATAACTCCAGAAAAAAATGAAGAGATGGAGCCAAAGCAAAAACAACACCCAGTTGTGGATGTGACTGGTGGATAGAAGTAATTCCTATGTTGTAAAGAGCAATACCGCATAGGAACCTGAAATGTCAGGTCCATGAATCAAGGCACATTGTAAATGGTCAAACGGGAGATGACAAGAGTGAATGCCAATATTTTAAGAATCAGCAAACTAAAATGGACTAGAATAAGTGAATTTAACTCAGATGACCATTATATCTATTACTGTAGGCAGGAATCCCTTAGAAGAAATGGAGTAGCCATCACAGTCAACAAAAAACTCCGAAATGCAGTACTTGGATGAAATCTCAAAAATGACAGAATGATCTCTGTTCATTTCCAAGGCAATATCACAGTAACATCACAGTAATCCAAGTCTGCCCCGACCAGTAATGCTGAAGAAGCTGAAGTTGAACAGTTCTATGAAGACCTACAAGACCTTCTAGAACTAACACCACAAAATGAAGTCATTTTCATTATAGGGGACTGGAATGCAAAAGTAGGAGGTCAAGAAATACCTGGAGTAACAGACAAATTTGGCTTGGAGTACAGAATGAAGCAGGGTAAAGGCTAACAGAGTTTTGCCAAGAGAATCCACTGGCCATAGGAAACACCCTCTTCCAACAACACAAGAGATGACTCTACACATGGACATCACCACATGGTCAATACTGAAATTAGATTGATTATATTCTTTGCAGCTATAAATGGAGAAACTCTGTACACTCAGCATAAACGAGACCAGGAGTTGACTGTGGCTCAGATCATGAACTCCTTATTGCCAAATTCAGACTTAAATTGAAGAAAGTAGGGAAAACCACTATTCAGGTATGACCTAAATCATTTCCCTTATGCTTGAACAGTGGAAGTGAGAAATAGATTCAAGGGATTAGATCTGATAGAGTGTCTGATGAACTATGGATGGAGGTTTGTGACATTGTACAGAAGTCAGTGATCAAGATCATCCACAAGAAAAGTAATGCAAAAGGTAAATGGTCATCTGATGAGGACTTACAAATAGCTGTGAAAAGAAGAGAAGTGAAAGGCAAAGGAGAAAAGGAAAGATAACCCATTTGAATGCAGAGTTTCAAAGAATAGCAAGGAGAGAGAAGAAAGCCTTCTTCATGGATCAATGCAAAGAAATAGAGGAAAACAATAGAATGGGAAAGAATAGAGGTCTCTTCAAGAAAATTAGAGATACCAAGGGAATATTTCATGCAAAGATGGGTACAATAAAGGATAGAAATATACACAAAAGAACTATACAAAAAAGATCTTCATGACCCAGATAATCATGATGGTATGATCGCTCACCTAGAGCCAGACATCCTGGAATGCAAAGTTGAGTGGGCTTTAGGAAGCATCACTATAAACAAAGCTAGTGGAGGTGATGGAATTTCAATTGAGCTATTTCAAATCCTGAAAGATGATGCTGTGAAAGTGCTGCACTCAATATGCCAGCGACTTTGGAAAACTCAGCAAAGGCCACAGGACTGGAAAAGGTCAGTTTTCATTCCAATCCCAAAGAAAGACAATGCCAAAGAATGCTCAAACTACCATACTATTGCACTAATCTCACACACTAGTAATGTTTAAAATTCTCCAAGGCAGGCTTCAACATAACGTGAACCATGAACTTCCAGATGTTCAAGATGGATTTAGAACAGGCAGAGGAGCCAGAGATCAAATTAGCAACATCCACTGGATCATCAAAAAACCAAGAGAGTTCCAAAAACATCTACTTCTCCTTTATTGACTATGCCAAAACCTTTGACTCTGTGGATCACAATAAACTGGAAAATTCTGAAAGAGATGGGAATACCAGACCACCTGACCTGCCGCTTGAGAAATCTGAATGCAGGTCAGGAAGTGACAGTTAGAACTGGACATGGAACAACAGACTGAACAACAAACTGAAGAACAGAATGGCAAATCAGGAAAGGAGTACGTCAAGGCTGTATATTGTCACCCTGCTTATTTAACTTATATGCAGAGTACATCATGAGAAACACTGGGCTGGATGAAGCACAAGCTGGAATCAGGATTGCTTGGAGAAATATCAATAACCTCAGATATGCAGATGACACCATCTTATGGTAGAAAGAAAGGAAGAACTAAAGAGCCTCTTGATGAAAGTGCAAGAAGAGAGTGAAAACGTTGGCTTGAAACTCAGCATTCAAAAAACTAAGATCATGGCATTGGGTCCCATCACTTCATAGCACATCCATGAGGAAACAGTGGAAACAGTGGCTGACTTTTTGGGGGGGCTCCATAATCACTGCAGATGGTGTCTGCAGCCATGAAATTAAAAGATGCTTGCTACTTGGAAGAAAATTTATGACCAACCTAGACAGCATATTAAAAGCAGAGACATTTCTTTGCCAACAAAGTCAGTCTAGTGAAAGCTATGGTTTTTCCAGTAGTCATGTATAGATGTGAGAGTTGGAGTATAAGGAAAGCTGAGCACCAAAGAATTGATGCTTTTGAACTGCAGTGTTGGAGAAGATTTTTGAGAGTCCCTTGGACTTCAAGGAGATCCAACCAGTCCATCCTGAAGGAAATCAGTCCTGAATATTCATTGGAAGGACTGATGGTGAAGCTGAAACTCCAATACTTTGGCTATCTGATGTGAAGAACTGACTCATTTGAAAAGACCCTGATGCTGGGAAAGATTGAAGGCATGAGGAGAAGGGGACGAAAAGAATGAGATGGTTAGATGACATCACTGACTCAATGGACATGAGTTTGCATAAACTCCAATAGTGGTGATGGACTGGGAAGTCTGGCATGCTGCAGTCCATAGGGTCTCAAAGAGTGAGATACGACTGAGGGACTGAACTGAACCCTGTGCCTACAACTAACTTCAAAGGGATAGGGGAATGCAGTATTAACATGTGTTCAGAAATAGAACACAAATGCTATGTAGAATCCTTAGTCAATCAAGCACAGGCTGAATAGATTTTATTTTTCCATGAGGTATTACTACCAGACCTAGAACTTGTCATATCCTTTATATACCTGAGTTAAGCAAGGGGATACATATTAAGCAGCTTGCTTATGTAGAGATATTGTCTGGCATTTGTGTAATGTGAATGATGGTCTTCTGAATACTTTAGAAATAATGTTTCACTCTTGCAAAAAAGTGATCATCGCTATTACTGGAATAAAAATTAATGTAGTCCTTGGGTATGAAAATGTTTAAGGTTAAATGTTACTGCTTAAATGAGAAAAAAGGTAAATCAGAACTTAATAGTTTGTAATCAAAAAGCAGCATTCTTGTAATAAACACCAACAGCTTAATAAACACTATTTCTAGTATAATAAAGCTACAGACACTGTTGCCTAAATTTAATGCTACATCACACATACTAAATAGCAAAAGCAGAATTGTTTAGTGTACCATGTCATGTGCAGTACTACTGTCATATCTGGGACATCTTGAATTAAAAATTACTAGGTTGAGTTAGCTGTGCTACTTCTTCATCCATGTGTTTGTACAAAATACATATTAGCTAGCCAGTGGTCTGACTACTTTAAAGACAAATACCTGAAAGGCAATTTGGGAGTTAAGATTTAATATTAAAGAAGACACAATTAGGAGCTCTTATCCTTTTCACTGACATAAGACATCTCACAATATTATTATTTTTGTTTCTCATTTTCATGTATTAGAGAAGGGTTATTAATTTTCCATCTGCAAATTTGTCCTTAAAACACACAATTTCTTGAGATATCACTTAGATACTGAAAGCTGTATGCATTTAATATCAAACAACATAATGAGTTTGGGAATAAATGTACACCAATGAAGCTATCACTACAGTCTATGTCATAATCATATCTATCACCTCCAAAAGTGATGGCACCTCTCTTTTTTTACTACTACCATTATTTTTTGTAATAAAGACACTTTATAATCAGATTTACCCTCTTAGAAAAATAGGATACAGTACAGTATTTTTAGCTATAATTTATATGTTGTATAATAGATTGTCACAACTTACTCATTTGATATAGCTGAAATTTGTAGCCTTTGACTATAATACTACCTGCTTTCTCCTGCCACCCACCCCTTGAAACCAACATTCTACCATTCATTTCTCTAAGTTTGGCTTTTTTAGACTCATCATATAGTGGTATCATGTAATATTTGTTCTTCTGTCTGGCTTAGTTTATTTAGCATATTGTCCCCCAGACTAGTTAATGCACATTGTCACGAATAGCAAGATTTCCTTCTTTTTAAAGGCTGAATAAAGGTATTGCATTGTATGTAAATATCACATTTTCTTCATTCATTGCCCATTAGTGATCACTGAGGTCCATAGTCTATGTCTTGGCTATTGTGAATAATGCTGTACTTAGCGTGGGAATGCAGCTCTTTCCCACACAAAGGTTTCAATTAATTTGCATAATATGTATTATAACAAAGGGGTTGTTGGATTATATTGCAGTTCTATTTTTTTTTTCAAGTAACTTTAATACTGTTTTCCATAGTGGCTGCACAAATTTACATTTCCGCAAGCAATATAAAAAGACTATCTTTTCTCCACAGCTTCATCAACACTTGTTTACTCTTGTGTTCTTGATAGGCAGTCTGACAGTTGTGAGGTGATACCTCATCGTGGTTTTGATCCACAGTTCCCTGATGATTATTAGCACTATTAATATGATGATGTTGCTGTTTAGCCATTAAGGTATGTCTGACTCTTTGTGACCCCATGAACTGTAGCCCACCCGGCTCCTCTATCCACGGAATTTCCCAGGCAAGAATACTGGAGTGGGTTGCCATTTCCTCCTCCAGGGGATCGTCCTGACTCAGAGACTGAACCCTTGTCACTTGAATTGGCAGGTGAATTCTTTACCACTCAGCTACCAGGGAAGCCCATTAATATGACAGAAAAACAGAACACTGAGCAGAGCTAAAGCAAATTCTTGTCGGGATTCCAGCAGTAGGACAAGGTAGTGGAGATTAGGCAGTTGATCCCTAAAAGAAAAGGGGGATTTAGCTTTAAACCTGAGTCTAATGGAGGGGCTGGGCCACTCTGCTGGAGAGTGGCCATGGTTAATTAAATGGTGTTGTAAACAGTTATTAATATGCTTCCCCGGGGGGCTCAGCTGGTGAAAAATCCACCTGCAGTATGGAAGACTTTGGTTCATCCCTAAGTTGGGAAGATCCACTGGAGGAGGGCATGACAACCCACCGCAGTATTCTTGCCTGGAGAATCCCTATGGACAGAGTAGCCTGGTGGGCTACAGTCCATAGGGTCACAGTCGGACATGACTGAGCGACTAAACACAGCACAACCTCAGATAAAGTTTATACCCTCTCCTTAAGTTTACAGAGAAGGCAATGGCACCCCACTCCAGTACTCATGCCTGGAAAATCCCATGGATGGAGGAGCCTGGAAGGCTGCAGTCCATGGGGTCACTGAGGGTTGCACACGACTGAGCAACTTCACTTTCACTTTTCACTTTCATTCATTGGAGAAGGAAATGGCAACCCACTCCAGTGTTCTTGCCTGGAGAATCCCAGGGACTGGGGAGCCTGGTTGGCTGCTGTCTATGGGGTCGCACAGCGTCAGACACGACTGAAGTGACTTAGCAGCCTTAAGTGTAAGATAAAGCAATACAAGCCAACTTTTTAAAGTCATCCTCTTGGGATAAGTTTGTATTTTTAAACAATGTTATACTTAGGAAGCAGTTCTGAGTTTCCAGGCAAATCCAATTTTATTGTCCAGTCCATTCCTGTAATGTCTGATCAGTAGTAATGAATGAGCCTTACAAGCCTTGGGATGTTTATTTCTAAATGTCAGCCTAGATTTCTGGTTATTAAGTCTTCAAGAAACACTTTAAAACAAAAAGAAACAAAAAATGTTTAGCTCCCAGTTTGGCAGATGTTTTATAATTTGGAATCCTAACCTCCTTAGTAACTCCAACAGAGAGACCCACTTCTTTTTCCTTCCCAATTCTAATGCCACAACTTATAATGAAAACCTCACTCAGCTTCAAGTGATTGGTTTTGTTTTTTGATAACTCCCAGTTCTTCATCTACTTTTAAAATTAAATGTGGCTTATTACACATGTATGAATACTAACACATTTTAAGGTGGACAGACCACAGTTACAAATACTTGATCATAATTCTTTAGTGAGAAAGTTTGACACTTTATTTTAGGGGATGGGAAAAGCTTTATGGGTGATAGAAAAAGAGAGTACAAATCACTTCAACCCATTTCTAAGAATTGGAAAAAAAATCTGAAATATTTTAACTTGTTTCAAAAGTAAACTAATAAAGTATACATTTAATTTGCTTTTAAAAATTCAATGAAATTGAATTTGTAGTGATTTGTTCCTATGAAGTGTATAAAGGTCTTGAGTATGATATGTCTTTATATTTCATCATGTACAGAACATAAAGTGCCTAAACCTACTAAATACAGTTAATTTATTTGATATGGTCTTATATTTTGATATTTCCTTCCCCTTCATTTTCTAAAAAAAAAACTCAGAAGAAGATAAATTTGATTTACAGCCAGTTATTGGAATAAGCAGAAATATAATTTACATGTTTCAGCAGTCAAGCATTAAAAGCACATACTCCCATAATAATAAATTGCTCATATTAACTTGCCTCTAAAATCTGAAAAAAATTTATTATAAGAAAATATCATTTAAGAATTGTAATAATTCCATGTTCTTTGTGATATATAACTGCATTTATTTATTATTTTGGTCTGTTTTCAATATTGTAGCTTCTCTCTTACCCCACTCCAAATAAGCTAAAAATTGAAAGGCATAGAAAATTCAAAAGTTGTCATTAAATCATAGAATTAAAATGTAGGAAAAATATGACCAAGAATAAATAACACTAGTCATTTTCCTCTTATTTGTTAATATTTTATGTCAGTGCTACTATTTCTAAAATTGTCCCTCCTTAAACAAATCCATTTTGATAAAACCTAAATTTTCAAGCTTATGCTTTCAGTGAGTGATAAATTTTGTGGCAGACAATCATATTCCCCATCTCCTGATGCCTGTGTCCTAATTATGAGAACCATAGAGATTTCTGTCACTAAAGATTAGTTTTATTGTTAGAATTTTACATACATGAAATCTTATAATACACTTATTTTTGTATGGCTTCTTTCACTCAACCTGACGATTTTGAGATTTATCCATGTTATTACATGTATCCATTCTCTGTTGTTGGACATTTGATTTCTGTCATATTTTTGCTCTAACAAAAAATCAGTTACAAACATTTATATACAAGTCTTTGCATGGACATATGCTTTCATTTCTCTTGTATAAATAACTAGGAAAGGAAAGGTTAGGCTATATGCTAGATGTATATATAACTTTAAAAATAATCTGTCAAAGTGATTTCTAAAGCATTGTACCATTTTATTAATACATCTCTATAAGCAGTGTGTGCATTCAAATTTCTTCTATCTTTGCCAATACTTGGCATGATCCGTTTTTGGTTAATTTTGAGCCTTTTTAACACTTGTGTAGTGATATTATAATTTTAATTTACATTAACTAAAATGATGTTCAACATATTTTATGGTATTTACACACTTATATAGATACTAGATGACTCTGTGTTAGTGTTAGTTGCTCAGTCATGTCAGACTCTTTGTAACCCCATGGACTGTAGCCCACTAGGCTCCTCTGTCCATGAAATTCTCCAGGCAAAAATACTGGACTGGATAGCCATTCTGTTCTGCAGGGGATCTTCCTGATCCAGGGATTGGATCTAACCAAGATCTCCTGCATTACAGGCAGATTCTTTGCCATCTGAGCCACTAGTGTGGATGACTATATATATATATATTTTAGAGAATTATCCATCTAAATTGTTTGTCTTACCTATTTATGTTTAAAATGATTTTAGTTTCTATTAATGTTCTTTGCAAGTTCTCTATAAATCTTTTTGCAAAGCCTATGTTAGTTTATAGTTTGTAAATACCTTCTCCCATTCTGAACCTTGTCTTTTCATTCTATTAATAAGGTATTTAAAAAGCAGAATTTTTATCTCTATGAAGTCTCATTTAACAAAAATTTTCTCTTATGGATCATCATTTTGGTGGTATATATTAAAATAAGTATTTGTTTAAACAAGTAACTTTAAGATTTTTTCCTCTGTGTTCTTCTAGAAGTTTTATAAAATTTTGTTATACATTTAGCTCTATGGCCCATTTGGTTTAAAAAGATGCACTGGAGTTTCCTATTATTGGTAATGTATGCAAAGAAGTTACAAGAAGTCAGAGAAAGAGTCCCAAAATGAATTAGTGTAGACAATACCTGGAGATCACACAGGCCAAAAGAATGTCAGTTTCTATCAGACAAAATAGAAAACCCTATGACTCACAGGGATTGGTTATAGGGCTCAAAGGATGTTGCTTCGGTAGTGGACAATAATTAGTTTTAGATTAAATGCTGCTCAAGTCTCATCTTACAAATCTTAAAAGTAAGTTCTTAAAGAATAAAAAAGTATGTCCCAACATTTTATCTGTATCCTAGAAAAAAATATAAGGATATTAATAGGAACACAGAAATATTCAGCAATCTAAAAGGTAAAAATCACAATATGTAGCATCCAATTGAAAATTATCAGGTATGCAAAGAAGTAGGGCAATATAACTGATGATGAGAAAAAATAATCAAAACTATCTTACCTGAAACTAATATAAAGTTGTATATCATTTATGCCTCAGTATTAAAAAAAAAACCTATAGAAGGACTAATACAGAGGTTGGACTTCCAAAGAATAAAAAAAAAAATTATAATAAACATATCCCATATGTTAAAAAATGAGAGATAAGATTGAACCTGTTACATGGAGACAGGAAAAGTATGAAACTCACATTGAAAACATAGAGATTAAAAGTCGTAGTTTCAGAGATGAGATATACATAAGATTGAAAACAGATCATAGGTTACAAAAGATATCATTAGTGAACTAGAAGACATAGCAATGTAAATATCCAAATAAGTCAAAGACCTGATCACCAGCATTTAATTGACTTGTGTCCACAAAACCATAGTCAAAGCATCATTTGATATGAATGACTATCTATGCCACCCCAGGAAGTGTGCCATGCAACATTTTCTTTCACTCCTGGGCTTTGGTAAATTGTCTGGGCATTTGTTCAGGCCCCTGGTAAGGCTTAGGTATATGAAAAAAGCTTTCTTATGGAGACAGTTGTATAAAAATTGCCTTCTGGATCTATGAAAGGAGGCCCATTAAAATTCAGACACCATTCTAAATAGAGTTTCCAGGCAAGCCCACCACTCATTCTAGAAAAAGCAAACCAGCCTAACAAAGCTTTCTCAGCAGCTAGATCCTGCTCAAGATCCTGGTCACTGCCTACCAGTTCAGGGAGTTCTTTGCAAATAGATCACATTGGGCCTCTCATTCCATCCAGAAAGTCCCACTGGATTCTGACCATAGTTGACACTTTTGGTTTGGTTTAATGATTTGAATGTGTTCACTGACTCAGGACACATTATTCAGGGCCTGCAAGACCCTAGCTGTTTCTTTGTGGGTTTCCTGAGAACATTGCATCTGATAATGGCCTGAGATTTGCAGCCAAACCTCTATATCAGTGGGCTCAGTAATGGACATCTGATGGACTTTCCAAGTTCTGTACACCATCGTGCTCATCCTGGCTGATAAAAAAAATTAACAAGTTGATTTAAGGAAGGGCTTCCTTGGTGGCTCAGACAGTAAAGAATCTGCCTGCAGTGCAGGAAACCCAGGAAGATCCCCTGGAGAAGAAAATGGCTACCCACTCCAGTGTTCTTGCCTGGAGAATTCCATGGAGAAAAGAACTTGGTGGGCTACAGTCTATAGGGTTGCAAAGAGTTGGACATGACTGAGTGACTAAAACTTTTTTTTTTCACTTTTCACATGGGATATTTCACCCCCAAGCTGGAGAATACATTTCATTTAAATGAGCATTTGGGTCACTTATGAAAAATAATTATGATCTAGCTGCAATTAAAAAAATGTTACATTATATATGTCATATTTTTATCACTGTGCAATTAAATTAGAATAAATTATTTAAAATAACCTGATGATTATGTACACATGAGTTTAAAACTATTTTTAAACAGCTAGCCACATGAATGTCTTATTTTATATACAGAAATATTTTGAACCAGTTTCTCACAAACACACATACACACATATACAAATGTTTCAGCTGAAATGGTATTTAAAAGGTACATTTAGATTTGAAATGGCATAAAAGAAACAAGAATGCCTGTAATTAAAGGAGCTGAAATTTAATTTAGAAGTTAGAAAAAAGAAGAGCATAATAAAACCAAAAATAGTACAATAATGGAAATAATAACAGTAAGAGCTGAAAATCATAGCAAAATAATTAAATAATAGGAACAAGCAAATTAAAAAGTAGTTCCTAAAAAATTAATTAAGTCGACAAATCTTTGTCAAGATTAATAAGAAATAAAAAGATAGAAGGCTTAAATAGCAATATTAGAATTGTGGAATAAAATATCCATGGAAGCTGCAGAGATTAAATTGCAATAAGATAATAATATTAAAAAAACCCTCTATGACAATAAACTTGAAATCTTAGAGGAAAATATAGTATATTTAATTTATCATTATGTATATTACCTACCATACTCTAAAATAGAAAACATGACTATTAATATATCTTTAATTCAAATTAAAATTGACACTATGGAAATATTAGGCTGAGATGCTAATCAGATGGTTAAAAATAAACCCAAATACCAATCTCATATGAATTTCTGAAGAGGATAGCAGGTTAGCAATAGAAACAACCTCATACACATTTTAACTTAATGCATTTAACAACAAAGCCAGTCAAAAATGATATGAAAAAAGAAAGCTACAGGAGAATATCTTTCACAGATATAGATGCAAGAATCCTAAACTATTTAAAATACTAGCAACCTGAGTACAGAAATACATTTTTTAAAGACAATATATCATGATCAGTTTCCCAAGAATAACAATGTTCCATAAACCCATTCCTTGCTCCACCAAAAGAAGAGAATAAATATCTGGAAATACAGCATTTTGATATTGCTAAAGGAAAATCTGTTTCTATATTCTAGACCAAAGCTTATTATAAGAACACCTCCAGGATAAAGATCACAATTCTTTTTTTTTTTGTTTTTTACTAATTATTTCACATCCTGAAAAAGATTCTTCAGTTTAAATACACTCAAACTATACTCGTCAAACACTCACCAAGATAATGATATGGTTATTTTTCTTGACTGAATTTCCTCCAGTTTGAAACATTGGGATATGTTCTTCAGGATAAATGAAATAAAGCTTTCATTTTGTAATATTATCTAATTAAATGAATATGTTAAAGTAAATCACTAAATTTTGTCATTCTTATTTATAATAATGATCTTAACATCAAATGAGTTAAATTAATTGTAGATTCCTCTTGTACTTAAATTTAAAACAAATATATTTAGTTATGATTTTGAACATAGTGTTCAGATAACAGCTATAATCACATTTCATATTACCAGTGATATACATAATGTTTTCTATTGTGACTGTGCTGAATCTTTACTTCTTCTTATTTGATGTTTCCTGGGCTTTGACCCAGATCTCTCTTCTCTAAAAAGTCAGTCAGTGGTACTGTGCTT
Organism: Aepyceros melampus; assembly: GCA_006408695.1. Lineage (NCBI taxonomy): Eukaryota > Metazoa > Chordata > Mammalia > Artiodactyla > Bovidae > Aepyceros > Aepyceros melampus. The sequence continues at coordinate 382,940 of SJXQ01012062.1, read as the reverse complement.
CTCAACGTGCCACACTGTATTCATCTTCTTTCCCTATCACATCATAATCTCTTTGGAACATGCAAATTTTACCCCTCAGCTTTAAAGAAAATTATTTTGTGATCTTTCAGTTTTCTCATACTCTCACTTATAGGGTTAGGTGATAGAATTGGTATTTTTCTTATTTTCTACTGTTTTCCCCAAACTGCTTCTCTTGGAGAAAAACAAAAGGAAAAATATACCTCACCTCAATGATATATATTTATTTTCACAATTGCTTTTGCCTTTCTGACATCTAATCAGACTTTAAAGTTTTCTGTGTTCAATTTACTCTGTTTTTCTCTCTCCTGCCATTATCCTTGAGCTTAACATCAATGTGAGAAACATATATATGTGTGTGTGTGTGTGTATATATACACACACAGGGTTTTTTATCTCGACTTTCTTTTCTACTCACCCTAAACTTCTACTCTAACTCTTTTCAAAACAAAACACTGATAAACTATTGGACACTGACAAAGCCTAATTATCCACAATTATTAGAAGTCTTTTTGTAGCAACTCTTCAGTTGTAAGCACTGTGTGAAGGTTATTAATCTCCTTGCTACCAGATGGTACAGTATAATGAGAGCAAGTATCTTAATAAATTCCGCAATACCAGAAATATTATTACCATTTAGGCATAAAAATAATCATTAGAAGATTGTGGAGGCTCTATGAATTCCCAGTGCTGTGTCCTCCTTTGGTCTCCAGTAAAAATCTTGAGTTTGCTTTAGTCATATGCCACAATATTCTAGCAGCAGAATTAAGTGGACTTTCTAATCCACTGGCTTGTCCCAGTGCCATTACTATTTTATAAGTAGGGTCTCTATAATCTAAACCCGGGCACTTTTGAAGGTGAAAGAGGACAGTAAGTAGATAGTCTCTGGGGACATACTTAATATTATCCCAAACAAATTGTGATGTATGCTCATCCTATTACCTATAGTGCACAATTTTATAAGACACATAGTTTCTCAAGAACACAGTTTGTGTTCTAGTAGAGGTTTTTGAACACACTATCACCAACACACTGACAAGTTAACCCATTGGTGCAGAGTTGGCTTGTTGACCATAAAAATTTCTCCTCTTCTCCCTAGAAACACAGACAAACCATATTTTCCATATTTCACTTAGTTGTCGATAGTATGACTGATTTTTGTCAATAGAATGTGAACAAAAATAGTGTGTGTCCCTTCTATGCTTGTCCTTTTCCTCTTCTGACTGATTCCAGCAACACAGTAATCATCTGATGATCCAAAATGGCCTTGTGTTAAAGATGGCAGTGTGGTCCTCATTTTGGGACCCAAACCGACTGTGGAAACTTGCTTCTCTCCACTGCCAACTAACTTCCTTAAGCTGTAATTCTCTTCTATTACATGAAGCACTCTGAAATTGAATCTATTAGTCACAGCAGCCCAACCATGACTAATTAGCCTCCCTTTTTGAATCTACGTGTGTGTTCGCACCCACAAGCTCAGTCATGTCTGACTCTTTGTAACCCTTTAAGCTGTAGCCCTCTAGGCACCTCTGTCCATAGGATTCTCCAGGCAAGAATACTGGAGTGAGTTGCTATTTTCTCCTCCAGAGGGTCTTCTGAAATCAGGGATCAAACCTACGTTTCCTGTGGTCCCTGCATTGCAGAGAATTCTTTACAACTGAGCCATCAGGAAGCCCTTTTGAATCTCTACCTTTTGCCAGTATTTAAGGTTTCATGCACCAAGCTCTGGTGACATTTACTTTTCACTGTATCCCCTTACTTATATTTATTATTATGAAAAATTACTCAGCTGATTTTGAAACTTCTTCTATTACCAGCAGTTGAATCCTAGCCAATGTTTACCTATGTGACAGTACAAGAATCATCAGATCCTACAAACCTGGATACTTTTATGCCTAAGAGTGCAAAACAATGGTATAGTGAGTAAATAGAGTTAGTAAAATGGGGAGATATTTTTGATAAGGCAGTTGGAGCAGCTTTCTTCAATGGGCTGATATTTGAGTAGATAATTGAATCATATGAAATAACAAGCTGTGCAAAGCTGGCAGGAAGAATTTTACACGACTTTGCTAATACCACAAAACTCAATTCCTTGCAACTTATATAGGAAGCCAAGAACATTCAGGGAACATATCCAGCCTTAAAGATTTAGAGATGTGGGAGTAGCAAAACGCTATCAGCTATATTGTTGGAGAGGGGGAAAAAAAGCATTTTATTGGTATTTCATTTAAGTACTGTTATATACAAGTGTTTCTATTACTTCTTATCATCTGCAGTAATACATCTTTATAAGTATAATTGAATAAAGTGCCACTATCCATATATTCCCTGCCTAGTTAATGACTCTAATACTAATTGAAAAGCTTCTGCAGTGTCATAATTCTATCAATAAATCTATGTATTTATAGCATTACTATCAGCAGAGTATCTCATTGTTTTGACCTGGTGCCATTTTAGCAACAGGCAATAAAAAGGGGGAGGAATAATATCTTGCAGAGCAAACTTTCTTGCTGCTTATGCACACATATTTCCAGGTCTAGGAAAATAATACTTTTAAAGCCTTTTCCTTTAACTTTGGAGAACTGAATTTTATTACTCTTAATTTATATTATATTTCTTGATAATGATGTCATAAGACTATCTGCAACTTGTCCATGTGAGCATTTATTTTTCTTTTGGTCATTGACCTTCTGTTATTAAGTATGATTTTAATTACATTTGGAAGAACTTTTTTTTTTTAATACTTAGTAGCAGTTTTAGCAATTGCTAGTCTATAGCCCTTTCTGCTATTCACTCCCTCCCTCTCTAACATGATTTTCATAGTTTGTAACCTGCTTTCAGCATTTAACTGCAAATCCAAGCAGGGGTAGAGAGAGTTCATGTTTGAAAACTTGATAGTTTTTATTCTGGCATTTAAGCTGATTCTACTTTTATGTAGCACACATAAGCTTTCTTGCAGAGTGAGTCAAGTGTTGCATAGCATTTACAGAATTCTATTTTAAAGCTAGTTCTCTTATTATTGGGCTTACCTGGTGGCTCAGAGGTTAAAGTGTCTGCTTGCAATGCAGGAGACCTGGGTTCGATCCCTGGGTTGGGAAGATCCCCTGGAGAAGGAAATGGCAACCCCCTCCAGTATTCTTGCCTGGAGAATCCCATGGATGGAAGAGCCTGGTGGGCTACAGTCCACGGGGTCGCAAAGAGTTGGACATGACTGAGCAACTTCACTCACTCACTCTTATTATAGCCTAATACAAAATGGAAGTAAAACTATGTCTAGATTACTACATATGCATTTGATGTCAAGGAGAGTGCTATATAACAATGATTGTGTAGTGACTGAAATTGTTAAGTGACTACTGTTCTCATGGAGATTAGCTAAAAAAAGATAATTAATTATACAGTGATCATTTAGTAGCTGTTGTGTTTAAACTCAGTCACTATTTTGATAGAATCAATTTAGGGGAAAAAACATATTTTGTGAGAAAAAATAATAGAGTCTTAATCTAGCCTGGAGTATAACACTTATATATCCCTGGGAAAGTGAATGTATATTGAGATCTGATAGGTAAGTCATTATCAGTAGGAAAATGAGGTGAGCAGGAGAAGCTAGTGAGTTTCCCAGGTAAAAGAAGAGTATGGTGAATGATCAGAAATCAGAGGAGCATTTGATGTTTGAAACATGGAGAAAGAATATGCCTCAGACCTAATGAGTGAAAGGAGATTGGCAGGAAATCATACTGAGTCAGTGTCAATGGACAGATTATACAGAGTTTATAAACAGATTTTACTCTGCACAACTGAATCAAACTGACAGTGTTCAGGCATGGTGTAATATGACGAGGCTTGCGAGGGAAAGAAGTGATTCTGGCTGCTGATGGAGAAGGATTCAGAGCAGAGAAGTAAGATTGGGTATGTTGGCTGAGGTGATGGGCATTAGAAAGCCATGGTAGCAGTTGAGACAAAAAGCTGATGACTATAGTTTAGATGCATATAGCCAAATTGATGGTGGGAAAATTTTACTGAATTAAAGGTCTAGTTTGGACTTCAAATCAGTAAGATTCTGATGGAAGGAGAAGGAAGCAGTGTTGTAAACTATGAATATGCTGAGAACCACATGGAAGGGGAAAGCCTGATACAGATCACCCTAACTCCTCTGTTTAGAATTCTCTGTGTTTCCATTGCCACAACAATGCAGGCAGGCTGATATAGTAATCAAACAAAAAACAAACAAACAAAAAACAAGTACTCTAACCTGGACTCACTGTATTTTCATATTCCAGCTCTACTAATTAGAAGCCCTGACATTTCAAATAGTCCTAACTCCATTTTGGTTTCTTACTCTATTAAGTGTGATCATATTTGTGTGCTTCTTCTGGTGGTAGTTAATGGATCAAAGACACAATGTGAAAACATAAATGTTTATAAATCAGTTGGCCCATAGTAAACATACAGTGAATGGTAGTTATGAAATTCAACTTAATCAGTAGAGCCTACTAAACTCTGCTGATCCCTGCTCACCTCTCCAAGATTACCTAGTGGCACTCTCTCCTGTGTACCTGGCACTCCAGGGACAAACTTTCATTTTCTCTGGCATCCTATAATCAGTTCTGCCTCATAGCCTGCTTTGTGGGATGCCAGAAATTAATTCTCTTCTGCTCCCATCCTTTACCTATATTTACCCATCCTTCAGGTTTCGGTTCAAATGTCAATTCTTTGTAAGAATATTCCCTAATTCCAAATCTAGAAAAGTTCTATCTCTTATAGCTCTCAGAACTTTAAAATTATTAGAAATAGTGAAGTATTAGCTATGACTTTATTTGATCAGTGCTCAGTATCTTCTACTAGACTGCAAATTTGTGAAAATATATAGTACACAATGCTTAACAAAGAGTCTCTCAAGAGCACCTCACTCATTGTTGGCAGTATGGTACAAACCCAACAGATATTCATTGCATGAATTAATTGTCACTATTCAAATAAGTAAATGAAGAAAGATTACTTGGAGTTAAAAACTATGAGTTTGAGAGGTCTGTGGATATTTCAATGGATATTTTATTTTTCCATTCTAAAATCACTTTGGTGATGGAAAAAAAGGGTGGGGTCAAAGGCTCCTAGACTTTTTCTTAGTGGGTGGGCATAAATGTCACCCTTCCCAAGAAGGTAGATTTTTATTATTATTAAGGTATTAAGAAATAAGATAGAAATGTTCGAAGAGCAGTCACATGAGAGATAAGAAACCCTGAAAGTCATCACATTAACTGATATGTTAACTGTCTATATTAATAGATACAGAATCTTTGTTTATTGGAATGATGAGCATGTACTAAGTCAGCAGAGATGGTTTAATTGAGAATAATTTGGTATTAATTGCCTAAAAATGTCAAATTTATCATATTTTGTGTTGACAAAGATTTGGTAGCCATTTGCTGTTTTGATTCAATTGCAATATATAGTAGAATTATGGCATACAAGGTGTTTCTATTACATAGTGATATGATGAATTCTTTAAAAAGCTCAAGTTCTTCAAAATCAGGTACTGAAATTAGTGAGTTAAAGTAATGAGCAAAAAAAAAAAAAAGAATGAAATTAATGACCAAAGAGGGACATCTACCTAAAATCAATGTAATTTTTAAACCAGAGCACTTAAAAAGTAATCACCAGAAAGTAACCTAAAGCTGTGTTAAGCATCCACTGACATATGTCCTCTGAGCTGCAAATTTTGTCATCTATAGGGATTTCAGGTTAATTGCAAATACTCCAGACTCAGGGTGCAATTTTGTGGAAGGGAAATCGTAATCTTGGTGCTTGCTCTATTTTTTTTTTTTTTTTTTGCCTTTCCCTTAAAATTGAACTGAAATGTTCCCTGATGCTGCTGCTGCTGCTGCTGCTGCTGCTGCTGCTAAGTCGCTTCAGTCGTGTCCGACCCTGTGCGATCCCACAGATGGCAGCCCACCAGGCTCCTCTATCCCTGGGATTCTCCAGGCAAGAACACTGGAGTGGGTTGCCATTTCCTTCTCCAATGCATAAAAGTAAAAAGTGAAAGTGAAGTCGCTCAGTCGTGTCAGACTCTTAGCCATCCCATGGACCAGTGCAGCAGCAAAGTTAGATTGATCTTTTTCTGATGAAATTTATAATTACATTACATGGATATCATTGCCTTATTTATAAATCACTTATGAACTGATTTTCATTATAGAAACATCTATTGTAGCAGAATAGACTCTGTTGAGAATAAGTCCCAGCAATTGATAAGGTTTGGTTACCTAGGTAAGATTTCAGTTTCCTTATTAAATAAATAATGTTCAATTCATACAGTATGTGTGCTAATGTGAAGCTTCCCGTGATAAAATAAAGGGAGTGTGGCACCAGCCTTTGTTTCAAGTAAATACATAATGGATCGAAATAAAGGTGAAGTTTCAAGATGGAGTGGGTACTCTGTGTGTGTGTGTGTGTCTGTGTGTGTGTGTGTGTGTGTGTGTGTGTGTGTTGAGAAGATGCAGAATTGCTGTTTTAGTTCAACTACTCCTCTATTTTTTCTAACTACTAAAGTGAGAGATCTCATTGCCTAATTGTTGGGAGGGTTGTCACTTGTAGACTTTAGGAAGCCACTCAATGTAGATTTCTCAAATTCTGTGACTATGCTCTTTTTGTTCCTCAATTTGTTTTTGTCTGATATTTTCTCATGAAGAGATTGATGTTAGTATTTTTTCAAGAATATTATGGAATCTTGTGGAATTCTTGTAGAATATTCCAGGTATGCTTGCAAAATTCCATCATATTCTTGAAAAAAATCACTTTCTCAATGGATGTCAGGGGGCCCAAATGTCCTTATATTTTATTACTAGTAATATTGTTAACAGATAAGTAAGTAAGTAAAGTCACTCAGTCGTGTCTGACTCTTTGTGACCCCATAGACTGCAGACCACCAGACTCCTCCGTCCATGGGATTCTCCAGGCAAGAATACTGGAGTGGATTGCCATTTCCTTCTCCAGGGGATCTTCCCGACCCAGGGATGGAACCCGGGTCTCCCGCATTGGAGGCAGACGCTTTAACCTCTAAGCCACCAGGGAAGCCCCATTGTTAACACATAGGGAGAGTCAAAAAGGACTCTTCTTGTGGACCTCCATTCTTGGTAAGGACGCAGAATAATTTCATGGGTCTTACCCATGAAAAAAAAAAAGTTATTGAAGAAAGAACAGAAAGAATACCTCAAGGGAGAGGTGGATCTAAGCAGAGGAGACACTTGCACTCAAGACAAGGCTTTTACACATTCATCTAGGTGGGTGTGGAGTGACAGTTTTGATTGACAGTTCCAAGTTACATATCAACAGGCTCTGTTGTGCATGTCTTTCCTATAATTCAGTCTTAGTTATCATAAGATGCATTATGTATAGAACATTTATGAATATTAATAGTCTGGCTGCCTAATGTTACTTGGCTTAGCTATGCCTCAGGGATGCCTGTGTGGAACTGGAGAAGTGCCTCTGGTTAGTCTGTATCCACTGTGCAACTACTTTGTGTCCACTGTGTACCCAGGGCACATGGGCCAGAGTTGGAAAGCCTTTGTGGTTATTTTGAGCTCTCCTGGACCTCACTGGGGCATGTCTGGGATGCGTTTCAAAGATCAACTTGAATCTTTCTCAGTTAGGCCAGCCCTCATTGCTCATGCCTAACTTCCTACCTACTAGTATTGACTTTGACTACTTGTATAAAATAGTGTATTTCAAGTTTCTCCACTTTAAAATTCCTATTTTTCTCTTTTAAATCAGTAAATTTTTATGGGAAGATAATTTGACTGAATGCAAGTAACCTATTTCTCATGATACATTCCTCCACTAATTTTAGCATTCATTGGTGGTCTTATCTGCAATAATTACTTTGAAGTTATGGTCAATAATTCCACTTTAAGGAACACTTTTTAGTCTGGTTTATTGAGGTTTCTTTTCTGCTTTTTCCCCCTCAATCCTGTATTCTGGTATGCCTGGAATTTGGTTGCCAGGTGAAAAATTACAGTATATTTGAATGATATTAATTTTGCTCAGAGAAAATTTAATTTTCTTCTGACACAGGAAAAGTGTATGCAAATTTCATGACCTCTCCAGACATTCCAATAATTCAAGACTAAATTTTCTGTCCTTATGAGATAATACCTATTTCTTTTATTCCTCTGTCTTCTTCAGTTTGACCTCATGTGTCTCCGCTGAATGCAGGGTTATTTACTAGATCCCTTCTCCTTAATTCTAATGTCCAATTTTTTCTTATACCATAACTTTCAAACTGCCAGGCTCTGGTTAGCCTTTTAGTCTTTTAAGAAATGTTTTATGCTTGAAATTTTCCACTTCTTACTATATGCATTGAGATTTAGGGATCAGCAAATTTCTTCACAGAAAATTGCATAGGGAATATTGGACTTAGTTCTGTGTGATTGCTTTTTTTTTTTTTTTTTTTTTTTATTAAACCTTTGTTGTTGGTCAGTCACTAAATTGTGTCCGATTCTTTGTGACTCCGTGGACTGCAGCATCATGCCACGCCTTAGCATGCCTGTGCTTCCCTATCTCCCAGAGTTTGCTCAAGCTCTTAAAAAAACAAAACAAAACAAAACAAAACACGCACTGGTCTCCCCTGACCAGTGAACATTTTGCAAACACTAATGCACAATTATTCACCATAATTCTGCAGTCAGAATTGCAGAACTAATATTAAAACGTTTTCCTTTACTTCAGAAACTTAACCCTCAAGTCCTAGATCTGTTGACTGTTTGCTGACTCCTTTTGACACCTAGTTTTGTTTCTTTTGCCAGTTTTTACAGTTGCTCTTAGCAGGCAATTTAGTTTAATACAATCTACTCCATTACAGCCAGAAGTAGAGCCCTAAGCACTTCATTCTGAATTGTTTTGAGGATTGTGGTCAACCTATTAAAGTATTTAGCTATTATTATTGTTAATATTATCAATACGATTATTGTTTTAACATATATGTGAATTCACCCATGAGTATGTGTGAAATGCAGAGTAGAAATGTTTGATTAAGTAAGTATTTTAATTTTTTTAAAATATTTTCTCAATTTGAGCTCTCTTGGCTTTTCCTGCAATCTATAAAAGCATTTTGCAAATAGAGGCCTAACGATACATAAATTAGGTCAATGTAAATTGAACGAACTGGCTTTAATCTAGCTATCTTAACACAGTTTTGTCTCCTGGATTTGGATTTTATCTTTAATTCAGACTTGATTTTTGCATTTGTTTAAGATCACTTGCTTTATATCTCATCTAATTAGTTTATCAGGAACTATCACTCAAATTATATTCACTGTCATACATAGATGACAATTTTATATGTAACTTGTGGAACTGTGTGGATAGGTCACTGGTCAATTAGAATAAAGGTTTACTATTACAATAATAATAATAAGAGTACAAGAATTCAATTTAATTTTACAATAATTGAATTTATGAAATCCACTGATTCGGTATTTAAGAAATAAAGGCAACTTAAATATAATTAATATATAGTGAAAAAGATTAACAATACAGCTATTAAAGATCCTATATTATCTAGATATATTTATGTACTTTCTTACATTAAGCTAATTAAAAATAATTTATGTAGTAAGAAAAGAAAGAATAATACTTTACAATTGTTTTGGAGTAATAGCATGCATTTTTTATTAGATAAAATAACTTTAAAGTGATAATTAAATGGCTAGATAGGGATATTAAACCCTGAGACTGATTCATGTCGATGTATAGCAAAACGAATATAGTATTGTAAAGCAAAACAAACTAAAAAATAAAAATTATTTAAAAAATAGAAAAGCTATAGAAAAAGCAAAACAACAACAACAACAACAAAAAAAAAAAACAGTGACATCACTTTGCCAACAACAACAAAAAAAAACAAAATAAAAATAAACCCTGAGACTGTCAAGAAAAAAAAGTATTTTGGAACAATTAGAAGTAGAATGTTAAGATTTACAGATGTAAAAAACAATCTTATGGATACCAAAGACGAAAAGGGAGGGCAAGGGATAAACTAGGAGTTTGAGATTGACAGATATACAGTACTATATATAAAAATAAGGACTACTTATTTACTATATAAATAATGCTGCTACATGGGGTCGCTGAGGGTCTGACACGACTGAGCAACTTCACTTTCACTTTTCACTTTCATGCACTGAAGAAGGAAATGGCAACCCATTCCAGTGTTCTTGCCTGGAGAATCCCAGGGACAGGGAAGCCTGATGGGCTTCCAGCACAAGCTGGAATCAAGATTGCCAGGAGAAATATCAGTAACCTCAAATATGCAGATGACACCACCCTTATGGCAGAAAGTGAAGAGGAACTAAAAGGCCTCTTGATGAAAGTGAAAGAGGAGAGTGAAAAAGTTGGCTTAAAACTCAACGTTCAGAAAACGAAGATCATGGCATCCGGTCCCATCACTTCATGGGAAATAAATGGGGAAACAGTGGAAACAGTGTCAGACTTTATCTTTTTGGGCTCCAAAACTACTGCAGATGGTGACTGAAGCCATGAAATTAAAAGACGCTTACTCCTTGGAAGGAAAGTTATGACCAAACTAGATAGCATATTCAAAAGCAGAGACATTACTTGGCTAACAAAGGTCCGTCTAGTCAAGGCCATGGTTTTTCCAGTGGTCATGTATGGATATGAGAGTTGGACTGTGAAGAAGGCTGATCACAGACGAATTGATGCTATTGAACTGTGGTGCTGGAGAAGACTCTTGAGAGTCCCTTGGACTGCAAGGAGATCCAATCGGTCCATCCTAAAAGAGATCAGCCCTGGGTGTTCATTGGAAGGACTGAGGCTGAGGCTGAAATCCAATACTTTGGCCACCTCATATGAAGAGTTGACTCATTGGAAAAGACCCTGATGCTGAGAGGGATTGAGGACAGGAAGAGAAAAGGACGACAGAGGATGAGATGGCTGGATGGCATCACCAACTCAATGCACAGGAGTTTGGGTGAACTCTGGGAGTTGGTGATGGACAGGGAGGCCTGGTGTGCTGCGATTCGTGGGGTCACAGAGTTCGACACGACTGAGCAACTGAACTGAACTGAATTATGAGTGATATGAAGTCAGGAAGGTTGATTCCTCCAGCTGCATTATTCTTTCTCAAGACTGCTTTGGCTATTTGGAATCTTTTGTGTTTCCATGTAAATTGTGAAATTTTTTGTTCTCGACCTGTGAAAAATGTCCTTGGTAATTTGATACAGATCACATTGAATTTGTAGATTGCACTTGATATTATACTCATTTTCACAATATTGATTCTTCCTTTCCAGGAACATGGAATATCTCTTCATCTGTTTATGTTATCTTTGATTTCTTTAAGTCTTATAATCTTTGAGTCTTATAATTTTCTATGTACAGTTCTTTTGTTTCCTTAGGTAAGTTTATTCCTAGATACTTAATTCTTTTTGTTGCAATGGTGAATGGGATTGATTCCTTAATTTCTCTTTCTGATTTTTTATTGTTAGTATATAGAAATGCAAGTGATTTCTGTGTATTGATTTTGTATCCTGCAACTTTACTAAATTTGCTGATTAGGTCTAGCAATTTTCTGATACTATCTTTAGTTTTTCTATGTATAGGATAATGTCATCTACAAACAGTGAGAGGTTTACTTCTTCTTTTCTGACTGGGATTCCTTTTATTTCTTTTTCTTCTCTGATTTCAGAACTATGCTGAGTAATATTGGTAAAATTAGATAGACATCCTTGTCTTGTTCCTGATCTTAGGGGGGGAATGTTTTCAGTTTTTCACCATTGAGAATAATGTTTGCTGTAGGCTTATCATATATGGCCTTTACTCAGTTGAGGTAGGTTCTTTCTATGCTCATTTTTAAAGAGTTTTAATCATAAATGGGTGCTGAATTTTGTCAAAAGCTTTTTCTGCATCTGTTGAGATTATCATATGTTTTTTATCTTTCAATTTGTTAATATGGTGTATCACATTGATTTGTGCATGTTGAAGAATCCTTGCATCCCTGGAGTAAACCCAGCTTGATCATGGTGTATGAGCTTTTGGATGTGTTGCTGAATTCTGTTTGCTATTTTTTGTTGAGGATTTTTGCATCTATGTTAATCAGTGATACTGGCCTGTGGCTTTCTTTTGGTGTGTTGTCTTTGTCTGGTTTTGGTATCAGGGTGATCATGGCCTGTATGTGTGTGGAAGTGTTCCTTCCTCTGCAGTTTTTTGAAAGAATTTTAGAAGGATAGGCATTAGCTCTTCTCTAAATGTTTGATAGGATTCTCCTGTGAAGCCCTCTGGTCCTGGTCTTTTGTTTTTGGGGATATTTTTAATTACAGCTTCAATTTCAGTGCTTTAATTTGGTTGTTCATAATTTCTATTTCTTCCTGGTTCACTCTTAGAAAAGTGAACTTTTCTAAGAATCTGTCCATTTCTTCCAGGTTATCCATTTTATTTCCATACAGTTGTTCATAATAGTCTCATGATCCTTTGTATTTCTGCATTGTCTGTTGTAACTTCTCTTTTTTCATTTCTAATTTTGTTGATTTGATTCTTCTCTTTTTTTCTTGATGAGCTTGGCTAATGGTTTGTCAATTTTGCTTATCTTCTCAAAGAACCAGCTTTTAGTTCTATTAATCTTTAATATTGTTTCTTTCATTTCTTTTTCATTTATTTCTGCTTAGACCTTTATGATTTCTTTCCTTCTGCTAATTTTGGGGGCTTTTTGTTCTTCTTTTTCTAGTTGTTTTAGATGTAAAATTAGGTTTTCTATTCGATGTTTTTCTTGTTTCTGGAGGTAGGGTTGTATTGCTATAAACTTCCTCTTAGAACTGCTTTTGCTGCATTCCATTGGTTCTGAGTTGTGTTTTCATTGCCATTTGTTTCTAGAAATCTTTGATTTCCCTTTTTATTTCTTCAGTAACCTGTTGATTATTTAAAACATATTGTTTAATCTCCATGTGTTTGTGTTTCTTACAGTTTTTTTTTTTCCCGGTAATTGATATCTAGTCTCATAGTGTTGTGGTTGGAGAAAATGCTTGATATGATTTTAATTTTCTTAAATTACTGAGGTTTGATTTGTGACCTTAGATGTGGTTTATCCTGGAGAATGTTCCATTTGTACTTGACGAGGTATATTCTTCTGCATTTGGATGGAATGTCCTGAAGATATCAATGAGATCCATCTTATCTAATATATCATCTAAGACTTCTGTCTCCTTATTAATTTTCTGTTCTGATCTGTTCATTGGCATGAGTGGGGTGTTCAAGTCTCCTAATATTATTGTGTTACTGTCAATTTCTCCTTTTATATCTGTTAGTGTTGTCTTATGTATTGAGCTGCTCCTATGTTGGGTGCATAGCTATTTACAATTGTTATGTCTTCTTCTTAGATTGATCCCTTGATCATTATGTAGTGTCCTTCCTTATCTCTTGTAATTGCCTTTCTTTTAAGGTCTATTTTAAGGATATAAGGATTGCTGATATAAGGATTGCTACTCTACCTTCCTTTTGGTTTCTGCCCTCCTAAGATTGGTCCAGTGGTTTGTGTAAACTTCATATTGGGTAAGATTTGTGTTGAGTTTGTTAGTTTGTTTGTTTGTTTGTTTTTCCTCTGATGGGCAAGGCTGAATGAGGTTGTAATCCTGTCTGCTGGTGATTGTGTTTGTATTTTTGTTTTATTTGTTGTTTAGACGAGGTGTCCTGCAGAGGGTGCTACTGGTGTTTGGGTGATGCCTGGTCTTTATTCAAGTGGTTTCCTTTGTGTGAGTTCTCACTATTTGATACTCCCTTTGGTTAGTTCTCTGGTAGTCTAAGGTCTTGGAGTCAGTGCTCCCACTTCAAAGGCTCAGAGCTTGATTCTTGATCAGAAACAAAGTGTTATTTTTTTTAAATGGCATTAAGTGAGATTAAAAAAATAGGCAAAAATGAGAAACCAAAGATGAACCCTAGACAAATGGCAGTTACAAAATCAGACAAATAATAATTAAAATAATGGAATATACACATATACATATACACCCATGAACAAAGTCAAAACAGTCCAACTAAAATAAAGTACAATAGATTGACTTGGCAAACAAAGGAAATAAAAAAAATTATATTTACCATTAAGAAAAAAACTAAAGCACAAACTGGAAAACAAAACTAAAGCAAGGTGCCAATTGGGGAATAAAGCAATGAAAATAAAACTAACAAGTATGTTGAGAAGAAAGGAAAGAAATAATAGATATGCAAAGTTAAATAGAGGTAGGTAAAGAAGAGTTATATACTCTAAAGTTTAACTCCAAAGGGAAAAGAACAGTAGGAAAAGCAATCAAAGGAATAAATGTGGAAAAAATAATAATATATTTTAAAACATTAAAAGTTAAAATTAAAAAAAAGAAAAATATAAAAAAAACTTCAGAACAGCAAAAGCCCAATGTAGAGGCAGAGGTTTATAACAACAATAAAAAATGTGAATGGGGCAGGGGGGAAGGCTCAAAAGATTAATTAGATTTAATAGTGCCAATAAAATCAACAACTACAACAGAGGGGAAAAAAGGAAAAATAAATCCAAAAGAATCTATGGAACAAGTCAAACCATAAGAATAATACATGCTTTTCTTGAGTTATTTCTGTCAGAGTCCTTTCCCTCACTGCAAGTCACAGTCCACCTCACCTTCCTACGATGCCCTCCAACCCTGTGCTGATCTCTGGACCAGTTATGAAGCAGCTCAGATTCTAATCTGGTCCTATTCCTGTGTGTTCTTGCTCTAATGCCCACAGCTATCAGAACTAGTGTGTTTTCTTTTGTGGGAGCTCTCAATGTTCTTTTATATATTCCATAGACACCAAGTCTGCCTAGTTGATTGTGTGGATTTATCTGCAGCTTGTGTAGCTGGTGGGAAGGTTTTGGGTCTTCTTCCTTAGCCACACTGCACATGGGTTTCAATTGGGTTTTATTTCCACCTCTGCATGTGGGTGTCCACTGGGGTTTGCTCCTGAGGCTGCCCTGGGGGGCTTGGGTTTGCCCCTGTGAGGGCCAGGTGTGGAGGTGGTGCAGCTGCTTGGGTCATAGGGGTTCTGATAGCACCAGGCACTCAGGGGAGTTGGTGGCTAGGGCAGCAGGAAATATAGTGCTCTAGAAGGGTGTGGCAACCAGTATAGGCCAATACTGTTTCAATATTCTTGCCTGGAGAACCCCCCTAACAAAGAAGACTGGCCGGCCACAGTCTACAGGGTCACAGAGAGTTGGATATGACCGAAGTGAACCTGCACACATAGACTCAAGACTTTTTGCCTGTGGCAGCTCTGCTCCAGTGAGAGTTGAGCTTGAAATTGGCACAGCTGCTTGGCTTGTGGGGACCGTGGTGGCACCAAATGTGCAGGGACATGGGTTGCCTCTGCCACAGGAGTTATGGCCCTCTCAGAGTAGCTGAGCCTGTAGCTGGCTATCAGAAGGCCTCTTTGGCCAGTCTTTATAGCTCCACCCATTCAGGCGCTTAGAGAGCTCCCCTGCCTGGGGTCATTCTCTGTTGTTCAGTGCGTCGGGCACATAGATGGTCTCCCCCCCACCTCCTGGGCGGGGGTCCTTCTCCATAGACCAGTGTGTCAGGCATTTAAAGGGGCACCCTGTGTGGGATCCTACTCTGTAGCTCAGTTCGAGGGCCAGCCTCTCAATTGTTCAGCTGCCAGTGCTGGCTTGTGGGGTAAGAGAGGCTATGGTGATGGCTCCACCCCGTCTGCATGACTCAGCAATATCGCC
This sequence comes from Aepyceros melampus, assembly GCA_006408695.1. Taxonomy (NCBI): domain Eukaryota; kingdom Metazoa; phylum Chordata; class Mammalia; order Artiodactyla; family Bovidae; genus Aepyceros; species Aepyceros melampus. Next base: position 367,183 of record SJXQ01012062.1, on the reverse strand, counting down.
TTGCTTCCATGGCTGCCCAGCATTCCTTTACAGGCATTTCTGACCACAATCTCCTCCCTCACATCTCCTTGATCTGTCTCTCTCCAGTCAACAGCAGCCCTCGCCCAAGGATTGATCCACAATCCCTAAACCGCCGCTCCCAGTCACTGTGCCTTCCGGGGGACCTGTGTCCCTGTCTAGAGTATATAAGGCTGCAGCAAGCACTGTCTGATCTCATTCCATTTAGTCTGCTACAGACCAGCTGTTTCACTCTCAGCCTTAAATGTTTCTCCTCTGACTCAGAAAATTGCCCCCTTTGTGGGCGTCAAACCCCTGCTTCAGTTTCCCCACTCACTGAGGGCAGGTCCAGTCCTACTAACACTCCTGTGTTTTCTCCCTAGTTCCTTCATACTACTGAGTTTTGCATGGTTCTATGTATTATTTTCTGCTGGTCAGGTACTCCTATCTATTCTCAGCTGGTGTTCTGCATGTATTTCTATGTCTGATGGTGTATTCCTGATCTATCCATGGAGACAGATAGACTCCTTGTCCACCTACTTCTTCACCATCTTGTTCTTTTTTTCTTTTCTTTTCTTTCTTTCTTTCTTTTTCTTTCTTTTTTTTTTTTTTTAATTTAGGGGCTTCCCTTGTATGGCAATCCACTCCAGTACTCTTGCCTGGAAAATTCCGTGGACCCAGGAGCCTGGTGGGCTGCAATCCATGGGGTTGCAAAAAGTCGAACACGACTGAGCGACTTCACTTTCACTTTCTTGTCGTTCAGAAGGTTTAAAAAAAAAAAGAAAAAAACTCTGCTTGCAATGCAGGATACTTGGGTTCGTTCCCTGGGTTAGAAAGATCCCCTGAGGTAGAAAATGGGTACCCACTCCAGTATCCTTGCCTGGGAAATCCTATGGAGAGAGGAGCTTGGTGGGTTACAATCCATGGGTTGCGAAGAATTGGACACAACTGTGTGACTAACACTTCCACTTTTTAATTTAACCTTTGCTATCTCTAAATATTTATTTATCATTTTAATTTTAAGGTTTATTTTCATATAATTATAGATCTATATGTGATTTTAAACATAGTAGAAACTAATCATACCCTTGACCCCTGGCTATGTACATCACAAGCAGGATATTTGCACTAAAACAGTCAAAGTATGTATAGATCATTTCCATCATGCCTTATGTGCTCTTTTATCATGCCTTATTTGCTCTTTTATGGCCATGATCACCTTCCATCCCATCCCCATCAGTCCTTAACTCCTGCAACCCCTAATTCAGTCTCCATTTCTACAGTGTTCTCATTTGAAGAATATTATATAAATGAAATCATATAACATGTAATCTTTGGGAATTGGCTTTATTCAATCAGTATGATTCTCTGGAATTTCAGCCAGCTTTTTGTGTATATCAATAGTTTGTTCATATTTATTGTTAAGTAGTATTTCCTAGTATAGATACACAATAGTTTGTTTAACCTTTCATCTGTAAAAAAGATATTTGGATTGTTTCTAATTTGGTGTTGTTATAAATAAAGTAGCTATAAATATTTGTGTATAGGCTTTTATGTGAATGTCATTTTTTATTTCTCTGAGATAAATGGCCTCAACTACAGTTGCTGGATTGTATGGTAATTGCATGCTTAATGGTTTAAGAAACTGAAGAACCAATTCCCAGGTGACTGTACCACTTTATATTCTGGCCATTGATGTATGAATGATAAAATTTCTCCACATTTTCCATGATTTCTGATATTGTCACTATTTTTTATTTTAACCATTTTGACAGGTGCATAGTGATATCTCATTGTTATTTTAATTTGTATTTCTCTATGACCTAGAACATCATTTCACGTGCTTATTTGCCATCTGTAAATCAGTTTTGCTGAAATGTCTCTTTATGTCTTTTGTCTGTTTTCTAGTTGCATTATTTATTTACTTATATTTATTCCTGTTGAGTTTTGAGTTTTTTTAATATCTTCTAGTCTTTTTCCCCCTTCACTCTTGTTTCTTTTTTTTGGTCCAGATTTATTGAGATATTACTGACATATAGCACTATATCAATGTAAAGAGTACAGCTTGATTATTTGATGTGCATATATATTCAAAAATAATTACCACAGTAAAAACAACACTATCATATGATCCAGCAAGTTGAATTCTGGGTATATATCCAAAGGGTCTTGAAGAGATATATGTATCTTCATGCTCATTGCAGTGTTATTCACATATATGCACATACTATGGAATATTATTCAGCCATGTATAAAAGGGAAAATCCTGCCAATTTGTGGTGGTGTGAAATGTCATAAAAATCTCTACTGTATGATATCACTTACCTTTGGAATCTAAAAAAGCAAAACTCATAAAAGCAGAGCAGAATAGTGATTGCCAAGGACTGGGCTATGAGAGAAATGGGGGCATATCAGTCAAGGGGTACAAACTCACAGATAAAAGATGAGTACATTCTGGAGATCAAATACACAGATAATCTTTACTCTGTGATGATTATAGTTAACAGTATGACATATGTCAGGCCAGTTTATTTTTCTCCCCCAGTTCTTGTCTCATTGCAACAAAAATTTGAAATAATGAAATTAAAAGATTTAAAACAACAGACAAGTTACAACTCAGTTACAGCTCAAGCAGGCTTATTTTTTATTAGACAGACACTCCCAAGACATGGGAGCAGGCCGACCTCAACGAGATCCTTCCAATCCCTCTTGGCTTCCCCATTTTTATACTTTCCATCTCATCCTTTTGGTTGTACCCTGGGGAAAATAGAGCTTGTACTCCCCACTAGTCAAGAAAGAGAATGCAAATGGGCATATGCTCAAGGCCGACTGACGATTGCAAGTTATGTAACAGTCTCTGTTATGTATGTGGTGAGGTGGTGAAGTCGCTCAGTCGTGTCCGACTCTTTGCGACCCCATGGACTGTAACCTACTAGGCTTCTCAGTCCATAGGATTCTCCAGGCAAGAATACTGGAGTGGATTGCCATTTCCTTCTCCAGAGGATCTTCCCAACCCAGGGATCGAACCCGGGTCTCCCGCATTGGAGGCAGACGCTTTAACCTCTGAGCCACCAGGGAAGCTCTTCCCATAATTCAGTCTGTTATAATTAGATGTATATATATGTAGAATATTTATGAACCCTTAATGGCTCCTAGCTGCCTAAGGTTACTTGAGGAAGCCCCTGTGGTTAGTTTGTATCCATTGTGTGCCCAGGGCAGATATGGAAGAGTTGGAAATGTCTCTGTGGTTATTTTTGTAGCATATTTGTGAACTCTCATGGTGTGCCTGGGATGGGGTTTAGAAATCAGCTTGTATCCTTTTTAGCTAGATCACCCCTGTTGTTCATGCCTGACTTCCTACCTAACAATTACATACTTGAAAGTTGCTAAGAGAGTAAATGGCACCCCACTCCAGTACTGTTGCCTGGAAAATCCCATGGATGGAGGAGACTGGTAGGCTGCAGTCCATGGGGTCGCTAAGAGTTGGACACAACTGAGTGACTTGACTTTCAAGTTTTACTTTCATGCATTGGAGAAGGAAATGGCAACCCACTCCAGTGTTCTTGCCTGGAGAATCCCAGGGACGGGGGAGCCTGGTGGACTACCGTCTATGGGGTCGCACAGAGTCGAACACGACTGAAGCGACTTAGCAACAGCAACCAGTGTTCTTGCCTGGAGAATCCCAGGGATGGGAGAGCCTGGTGGGCTGCTGTCTATGGGGTCGCACAAAGTCGGACACGACTGAAGTGACTTAGCAGTAGTAAGAGAGTAAATATTAAATGTTCTCTGACACACAAAACTATGTGTGGTGACAGAGGTATAAATAATCCTGTTGTGATATTAATTTTATAATGTGTAAGTGAGCATTTACTTTTAATGGTTAGACCTTTGATATTTGACCAAAACATGCTATTGCATCACTTCTAAAACAATATGACTAACCCACTATGGGAACATTGTAAAGCTATTGAGATGGAGAATGACTGCTGCTGTCTGTCCACCAAGTCCTATCTTCTTTCTTTTCAGTCTATATTATACCGTCATACATATCTATAGTACTTTCATAATGCCATGCTGTGGGCAAACACTTTCTATCAGAGAAAAATCACCTTGCATGTACTATGCAATATATATACTTAATTCAAAAAAATCATCAAAGAGTTCCTTGTATATACTTTTGCACAGTGTTCTGTGAGAGGCTTGTTTGGAGAATAACACAAATTACCAAAAAGTTGCTCAGTATATGTATGTAAAATGTGCTACTTTCCTTATGAAAATAAACCATAAAACCCTGGAGATTTGACTGGCATACATACAGCAAGAATGTGCACATACACCCACAGCTTTAGCACTGTATTACTTAATTAAGAAATTTAACTTTTGATATTAAATCTAGGCAGCTCCTCTGCTTGTGTGGATTTCCAATTTCAGTATTCAACAAAATGAAGAATAATGGAATATGTTAAAATATTTGGATTACATTTCACCTGTTAATTTGAAAGGGATGCCTTAAAGCATGTGCCAAATTTTTGCTATTTTTTAAGCAAGACTATGAAACTCAACAAAAGACTCAAGAAATAATACAATGGCTTTGATTAGGTGTTTCATCTTTCAATATATTCATTCCCTGTTACATGAGTGCATTTACATAGAACTCATTATACTTTACTGCAAGAGCAGACAAGGAATAGATGAAAAGAAATGAGTTGTACAGATAAATTTAGACTATTTTGTAACAAGATATTTATTACTATATATTTTATCTTGGTCAAATGTTAAAAGTTAACCTTTGATGCACAAGAGTTGATCACTCTTCTGGTATTGATTTCAGGGGAAGAATCTAACCTGTATAGTCCTGACCAGAATCATGGTGAATTTACCAAGTGGAGGCAGTTATTTGTTTATCCACCTAATAAGTAATTTCCTGAGCTATTGGAAAGTTCTGTCCTCCTTAAGATGTTGATAAAAGCAAGGTTAAAAAAAAAAAAAAAACACAAACAAACCAATAAACAAAACAAATTTACTCTGGAGACCTGGCCCAGAGAATATAGAATTTTGCCAGATCTTTTATTTTCCATGGTATTGCAGTATTTATCTTAGCCTTGAAATTGACCTTCATGAAATCTTTAGTAACACTGCCAGTAAATCCTGAATCATTTTGTAGAGAAAAGTTTAAATTCAGAATGGAACTAAAAAAAAAACAAAAAACCCACAACTGTGTCTAAATGAGAGCAGTTAAAATGAAATTAAGAAGTTTGCTACTGTAAACATTCCTCAGTTTTTAAAAGATCTTGAAAGTCAATATCTTTTCTTTCAATTTAATTCTTCCTAGTCTTCCACATTCTTATCTGTCTACTCTTTTGAATAAATTATTTATTTCCAGGAAACTTTTCTCCTAAGCCTAATTTTAATAGTTTACTAATATATAATATTTTAAAATATGCATGAATATTTAATGTGTACAGTTTGATGAGTTTGGACATATGCAGACACACATCTTATTGTCGTCACAATCAAGGTATTGACACCACGTGGCATTGTGTCACCACAGTAGACACATTCAGCACCTCCCAAAATTACCTCATATTCCTCTAGCCTTTCCTTCCATTTTTCCTTTCTTTCCAAGTAAAAATCTCTTAACAAGTTTTGCAACACACAATAACATATCAGTAACTGTACACACCTTGTTGTACAGCAGATCTTTAGAACTTGCTCATCTCATGTGACTGAAACCTTATATCCATTGAACAACAATTTCTCCTTTCTTCCACCCCCATCAACCCCTAGAAACTTCTATTTTATCCTCTGCTTCTATGACTTTGACTATTTTAGAAACCTCATGTAAGTGAAATCAGTTTTTGTCCTCTGATTGCCTTCTTTAACTTATTATAATGTCCTCTAGGTTCATCCGTGTTGTCTCACAAGGCATGGTTTTCTTTTTTTAGGGGGAAATAACACTCCATTGTTCAGACAGTTGTGAATAATACTACAGTGAACATAAGGTGCAACTACCTCTTCATATCCTAACTTTGATTGTTTAGGAACTATACCCAGAAGTGAGTATGCTGGATCAAATAGTAGTTCTATTTTTAATCTTTTTGAGGAAACTCTGCTATTTTTTTCATAACTGCTACAGCATTTTACATTCCTACCAACAGTGCACAAGGCTTCCAATTTCTCTACATCTTTGCCAATACTTATGCACTTAAAACTACAAAATATAGTTCAAAGAAATAAAAGGTGATACAAATAAATGTAAAGGTATCTTGTATTCATGGACTGGAAGACAATATTGTTGACATGTTCACAATACCCAAAGCCGTCTACAAATTCAATGATATCCCTATAAAACAAATCAGGCATTTTTTTTTACAACAATAGAAAACAAGCAATCTTAAACTTCAGATGGAAACACAAAAGATACAGCAATCTCAAGAAAAAACAACAAAACCTCCAGGCATCATATGTCCAGATTTCAAAACGTATTTCAAACCTACAGTAAATAAAGAGTATGACACCAGACTTCCCTGATAACTTAGATGGTAAAGAATCTGCCTGCAATGCAGGAGACCCAGGTTCAGTTCCTGGGTTGGGAAGATCCCCTGGAGAACAGATGGCAGCCCACTTCAGTATTCTTGCCTGGAGAATTCCATTGACAGAGGAACCCCATGGGCTGCATTCCATGGGATCACAGAGTCTGACAGAACTGAGCGACTAACACTTTCACTTTCACAGACCAAGTAAACAGAAGAGATGGCTCAGAAGTAGACACAATAAGTAATTAAGTATAAGTATAGAATCAATTCATCTTCAACAAGAGTGCCCCAAATACACAATAGACAAAAGATAGTCTCTACAGCAAAAGAGACACAGATGTATAGAACGGCCTTTTGGACTCTGTAGGAGAGGGAGAGGGTGGGATGGGTTGGCAGAGTGGCAGTGTAACATGTGTGATATCATAAGTGAAACGAATCGCCAGGCCAGGTTTGATGCAGGATGCAGGATGCTTGGGACTGATGCACGGGGATAATCCAGAGAGAGGGTGTAGGGGGAGGTGGGGGTCGGGATTGGGAGTTCATGTACACCTGTGGCTGATCCATGTCGATGTGTAGCAAAACGAATACAGTATTGTAAAGCAAAACAAACTAAAAAAATAAAAATTAATTAAAAAAAAAAAGATAGTCTCTAAAAACAAATGGTTGCAGAAATTGGATATCCACATGCAAAATAGATGAAGAAATAGATTAGATCCCTACTTTATACTACAGGGCTTCCCTGGTGGCTTAGTAAAGAATCTGCCTGGAATGTGGAAGAGAGAGAGAGAGAGAAACACACACACACACACACACACACACACACACACTTTATACTCTACACAAAATAAACTCAAATGGAGTTTGAGTTAAAAACAAACTTAGGACACAGAACCATGTATGTCCTACAAGAATACATAGGAGAAAAGCTCCTTGATTTTGGTCTGAGAAATTATCGTTTAAATATGACAGCAAAGCATAATCAACAGAATGAAAAATGGACAAGTGGTACTACATCACACTAAAAACTTCTGTACACTATAGGAAACAATATACTGAAAATATAAACTCCCAAATGGGGAAATTTTTGTTAATCATATATAAGAGTTTAATTCCCCCTTTACATAAATTAATCACATAACTCAATAGCAAATGAATAAATAAGTAACCCATGCAGGATGCTGGATGCAGAATGCTTGGGACTGATGCACGGGGATAATCCAGAGAGAGGGTGTGGGGCGGGAGGGGGGAGGTGGGGGTCGGGATTGGGAGTTCATGTACACTCGTGGCTGATTCATGTCAATGTACAGCAAAATGAATACAGTATTGTAAAGCAAAACAAACTAAAAAATAAAAATTAATTTTAAAAAATGGGTAAAAGACTTGAATAGGCATTTCTCACAGAAGACATTCAGTTGGCCAACAGATATGGAAAGATGTTCAACATAATTAATTATCAGTGGGGTGTAAATCAAAACTACAGTGAGACACTCCCTCATACATATTAGAATGAGTATTATTAAAAAGAAATTTGAAATGAATTTCCAAAAAATGAATAATTTCTTCTTATTTAAACTTTTATTTATATCAGTGTTAACTTACGTATATGAGTATCTTAACTTGTGATTCAATGACACACTATTTGTTTTGCTGCTCAGATTGTTTCAGTTCTAGTCATTGGGATCTTTTTTTAGGTTAACTGAACTCTGGATCCTCTTATTGGAGAAAGGTTATTTAGAAACCAAGATCTGACTGATAGGTGTGCTCTTTGAGTGTTGTTATTGCTTCTAGATTTCCCAGTAGACAGATCTAGGAAATATATGTATATATGAACTTATTATATGCATTATCTATAATTATATCTGTATCAATCAATAAATTTATACCTCTGTATATTTTAAGCTAAACATGATGTTTCTTTAATTTATATGTTTCTAATCTTGTGCAACAGGGTTTATACTGGCTTTCTCCCTTATGTAACAGTATCTCCCTCAGAAACCTGGGTCCTACTCTCCTTTCCCCTTTTACATATCTGTTCAGTCCTGATATACAAGTAAAGCAGGTTCACTTTTTCATTTTGGATTCTTATGTGGATATTTTTCTGATATCCATAATGTTGAATTAAAATATTTTATTACGATGGCACTTAAATATCTGTAAACTTATTGCTTAGATATAGTGTCCATTACTGTAATTTTTATCTGACCTATAAAAGTGAAGTATCTACCTATTTCGATTAGCCACTGATATTTACATAAGTGATTGTTTAAAGCAATAGATGATGTGTTTATCATTTAAAATAAGTGACCTCTTTAAGATCGTTGGATACCATCACTGACTCAATGGACATGAGTTTGAGCAAACTCTGGGAGATAGTGAAGGACAAGGCAGCCTGGGGTGCGGCAGTTCATGGAGTCACAAAGTTGGACACGACTTAGTGACTGAACAACAATAACATGTGTTTGGCACCGATTGCTCTATGCTCTTTCCTTTAACTTGCCAAATACATGACCATATCCCTTATCTTACCTTATAGTACACACCATCCTTTTTTAGCTAAATTCCTATGAAAGTTTATATAGACTTTAAACAGGGATGTCATTCGGCCATGAACTGGCATCATAAATGTACTGAGTATACTTCTGATCTTTTTTCATGAAACTGTTACAGTTAAATAGTATCATTTTAGGCCCAAGCATTATAAAGAAAAATCCATATTTAATTATTGATGCCTCATGGGGAGTTTTTGTTTTGTCCTGGATATAACAATAGCCTCCAACTCTGCTACTTGAAGTGTGGTTCACAGACACACAACATACCCATCAGACATCATGAACATCCTCTGGGGTTTCTTAGAAATGCAAAATTTTGCATCTCACTCCAGAATGACTGAATCATAATTTTCAAATTAACAACATCTCCAGGTGTTTCATACGTAGATCAAAATTTTCAGCACTGCTCTATAAGGCCCACATTATAAAAACAGTCAGAGTGTGCTTGTATAATTTACATTGCTTTTCAAGTAAAATTTCAAACTTTTAAAATAATTTGCTTAAAATGTCATTTATCCCTAAGTGCTTTGGTTTATAAGCTTTTATAGTGAAAAAGAGCTCAATATGAGAAAAAGATATTTAGGGAAAGCTGGGAGAGGCTAAGTTGATTGACATAAATTAAAAAGATACTGCATTTTTGGTACAGAAAATATAAAATTTGGTGGAAGTTTTTGGGAGGAATGAGCAATAGGGGAAAGCAGAGAGAGAAAGAGCCCTGGAAGCACATTTAGCAAAGAGGAAGGGGTTTGATGATGAAGCTGCTCTGGAAAGTGAAATTTAGAGAGATAAGTATCTAAAGCCAGTTTTCAAGAAATAATTCACTTAGTTGTGTGAAATAATTCACTGTCACCCTATCACCTTTAAAGGTATTCCTTCAAAACCTTCATTATTTTCAAATTTTTATTGAGATTTGTATAATTGATATAATAATTAGTAAGAAAAGCAATCCAGCTCATAATGGTACATAGAATTGGAAATTATTGACAACTCACTTCATCTTCAGAGCATCATTAAAAATAAGGCTTAATACTCTCATTTTACAGAAAATAATTCTAATGATTAAAAAAAATAGTCTTAATAGTATTTCCCCACTAGTATTCTTTCTTTGGAAATCCCATGGACAAAGGAGCCAGATGGGCTACAATTCATGGGGTCACAAAAGAGTTGGGCACAACTTAGCGGCTGAACAATGACAATTGTCTTAAATGAGAAAAGGTTCAGGCTTTTCAGACATGAAAACTAACATCAGTTCCATCACTGAGTGGCAACTATTGGCAGTGTTCTAGACTCTCTCGAAGGCCTATAACCAGCAATGTCAGGGCTGTAACCAAGAATCTGAAGTGTGTTCAGTAGGGGATGCCAGGGTTAAGAATCTGTAAACCATGCTACTAAAAAGCCATATTTGGCATTAAACCCCACCTATTAAAATTAAATTAGTATTTCCGAACAGCCATATAGATTTCTTCTACTATCCATGTTTTCCGTGAGGGTCCCCAAACACAAAGATAACTGAGAGTCACTTATATTCATCTCAACCATACAGCAGTCAAAACAAAACCTTCTGCAGAAACATGCCATGGCGATCTTGTGAGGAAGTATTTAATAAGTTAAAAGAAAATGAATTTTCTTTATTTTATAACTTTGTGAAACATATATTCACTAATGTATATCTTGAATATAAATTAAAAATAAACAGACATATTTTAGACCTAGAAGAAAAAACACAAAAATATGTGTCTTTCCTTGGGCATTTGAAGCTAGTAAAACATCTTGTAAAATAAAGTTAAATCACTCAGTCATGTCCAACTCCTTGCGACCCCACGGACTGTAGCCTACCAAGTTCCTCTGTCCATGGAATTTTCCAGGCAAGAATACTGGAGTGGGTTGCCATTTCCTTCTCCACTTGTAAAAGTTTAAAACTTTTGAAATATTTATGTTCAGTTTTTTATTTTAATTTTACTACAGGTGAAACAAAGGCGAGGTCATAGAACTTCTGAGAATCATAGTGTCTTTTACTCTAAATTGGAAATAATAAAATTTGTGTGGTCTGTCTTATAGAGTGTTGAGAGAATAGAATATTTTTATACTCAGAATATTTTTTAAGCTGTAACATGTGATCTGTTTCATTTAATCCACCAATACAAAGAAAAAAAGATGAATATCTTTCATAATATATTGTACATTACAATTTTTAATATGACATTTAAAATAGTTAATAGGCATAATTTATGAGGTTTAAAAAGTTGAAACTTTTTTCATTGGTATCATTAGAAATAGTAAATATGTGAATTTCAGTAATTAGTGTTTTCTGTTACACTGCATATTTTAATGGATCAGCGATCTAAAAAGATATAGAAACAGAAAATAAAGGAAGGCAAAAATGCATAGTTTTAGAAATATACTAATAACATAATTTACTTAACTAGAGTTAACTTAATGAGTTTAGCCAAAACAATAGCCATATCTTGAGGCCAATTAAAATTTGTGTTTTTAATTGTGCTCTTGCAAGTTTCTGCCACTTTTTTTTTCCTGTTTGCCACCTGGTTGGAAACCCATTGCCTAAAGAGAATCTAATCTTTAACTTGTTACCAGGAGAATTTACTGAGCTTGCTTATGTAGAATTCAAATACGACCAGAGAGAAGGGTAAATTATCTGAGGTAGGCTTGAAGGTAAACAGCTGTTGGTGAACTATGAATCATCTCAGAGGAACATTAGCTGAACTCATTTTAAAAACGAAAATTGTTTTTCATATTCAAAGGAATAACCACAAGGACTCTCCTCCATTCTTAATTTGCTATTTAACTTAGAGCTCCCTTGGGGAAGCAATATGATAGACTGTTTATTTATTTATTTATTTATTCATCTATTTATTTATTTTTAAATAAGTTTTCTATTTTATGGATACCCAAATGAATTTGGAGAGGAAAACTGAAATGTCCTTCCACATAGAAAGGTGGAAAAACATCCATACTCCTGTGACTAAATACTGACCTAGGTTTAATTGCCTAAAATTGTTCTGCTGATTATGTTTTGTTTATTCTTATTTTTCAAAGTGAAATCTTCCAGGAAATTTAAGCTACTATATATGAAACATTATTTTATATTTTAAAAATCAATATTATTTTATATTTTAAAAGTCAATTGTGTCTGTGTTAATGTAAACAATGAATTATGCTTCTCTTTTGTTTTTTCTTTGAATCCATGGAAAATGAGACAATCTGATTTACTCAGGTGGACAGTTCAAATTAGAAACATTTTTCTAACATTGTGTCTTATACTTTTAAAATACAATTTGGTTAAACAAATGGCAGGAGGAAGTTTATTCGGATAACCCATAACAAAAATAAAACATCAAGCAGTTAATCCAGCTGCAGAAATTTAAGACTCCAATGGGTTACATATTTATACTGGATGCATTTAAGCATGTGTGTTTGTTATTGCTACTTTAAAATATTCCAAATTAAATTGAATTAGAATCAAATGCTATGTCATTGAAGCATTTCTGAGGAAACCTAAATTTCTACAAAACACATTTGCAAATGCTGCCTTAAATATTGAAGACCTGTGAACATAGGTTAATTAGATAATTAATTTATGCAAAGGCAATGTGAAATTATACCAAAACATAGTTTAATCTTTTTTTTAAAAAATGATATGTCAAGAGCAACATGATTTCATAATTTCAGTTCAGTTCAGTCGCTCAGTCATGTCCGACTGTTTGTGACCCCATGGACTGTAGCATGCCAGGCCTCCCTGTCCATAACCAACTCCTGGAGTTTATTCAAACTCATGTCCATTGAGTCGTGATGCCATCCAACCATCTCATCCTCTGTCGTCCCCTTTTCCTCCTGCCTTCAATGTTTCCCAGCATCAGGGTCTTTTCCAATCAGTCAATTCTTCACATCAGGTGGCCCATGTATTGGAGTTTCAGCTTTAACATCAGTCCTTTCAATGAATATTCAGGGCTGATTTCCTTTAGGATGGACTGGTTGGATCTCCTTGCTGTCCAAGGGACTGTCAAGAGTCTTCTCCAACACCACAGTTCAAAAGCATCAATTCTTCAGTGCTCAGCTTTCTTTATAGTCCAACTTGCACATCCATCCATGACTACTGGAAAAACCGTAGCCTTGACTAGACAGACCATTGTTGGCAAAGTAATATCTCTGCTTTTTGATATTCTGTCTAGATTGGTCATAAATTTTCTTCCAAGGAGCTAGAGTCTTTTAATTTTATGGCTGCAGTCACCATCTGCAGTGATTTTGGAGCCCAAGAAAGTAGAGCCTGTCACTGTTTTCACTGTTTCCCCGTCTATTTGCCATGAGGGGATGGGACCAGATACCATGATCTTATTTTTCTGAATGTTGAGCTTTAAGCAAACATTTCACTCTCCTCTTTCAATATCAACAAGGGGGTGTTTAGTTCTTCTTTGCTTTGTGCCATAAGGTTGGTGTCATCTGCATATCTGAGGTTATTGATATTTCTCCTGGCAATCTCGATTCCAGCTTGGGCCTCATCCAGCCCAGTGTTTCTCATGATGTACTCTGAATAGAAGTTAAATAAGCAGGGTGACAATATATAGCCTTGACATACTCCTTTCCCAATTTGGAACCAGTTTGCTGTTCCATGTCCAGTTCTAAATGTTGCTTTTTTACCTGCATACAGATTTCTCATGGCATGTCAGGTGGTTTGATATTCCCACCTCTTTAAGAATTTTCCACAATTTGTTATGATCCTAACATTCAGAGGCTTTGGTGTAGTCCATAAAGCAGAAGTAGATGTTTTTCTGGAACTCTCTTGCAATTTGATGACCCAATGGATGTTGGCATTTGATCTCTGGCTCCTCTACCTTTTTCAAACATACCTTGAACATCTGGACGTTCATGGTTCACGTACTGTTGAAACCTGGCTTGGAGAATTTTGAGTTACTTTGCTAGCGTGTGAGATGAGTGCAACTGTGTGGTAGTTTGAGGATACTTTGGCATTGCCTTTCTTTGGGATTGGAATGAAAACTGACCTTTTCCAGTCCTATAGCCACTTCTGAGTTTTCCGAATTTGCTGGCATGTTGAGTGCAGCACTTCCACAGCACATTTTTTAGGATTTGAATAGCTCAACAAGAATTCCATCACCTCCACTAGCTTTGTTCATTTTGTTGCTTCCTAAGGCCCACTTGACTTCGCATTCCAGGGTGTCTGGCTCTAGGTGAATGATCACACTGTTGTGATTATCTGGGTCATGAAGATCTTTCTTGCATAATTCTTCTGTGTATTCTTGCTGCCTCTTAATATCTTCTACTTCTGTTAAATCCATGCCACTTATGTCCTTTATTGTGTCCATCTTTGCATGAAATGTTCCCTTGATATCACTAATTTTCTCAAAACATCTCTAGTCTTTCCCATTCTATTGCTTTCCTCTATTTCTTTGCATTGATCACTGAGGAAGTCTTTCTTATCTCTCCTTGCTATTCTTTGAAAGTCTGCATTTAAATGGGTATATCTTTCCTTTTCTCCTTTGCCTTTTGCTTCTCTTTTCACAGCTATTTGTAAGGCCTCCTCAGACAACCATCTTGCCTTTTTGCATTTTCCTTCCCTCCTTGGGTATGCTCTTGATCCCTGCCTCCTTTACAGTGTCATGAACCTCTGTCCATAGTTCATCAAGTACTCTATCAGATCTAATCCCTTGAATTTATTTCTCACTTCCACTGTATAATCATAAGGGGTTTGATTTAGGTCATACCTGAATAGTCTAGTCATTTTCCCTACTTTCTTCAGTTTAAGTCTGAATTTTGCAATAAGGAGGTCATGATCTGAGCCAAAGTCAGCTCCCAGTCTTGTTTTGGCTGACTGTATGAACTTCACCATCTTCAGCTACAGAAATTATAATCAGTCTGATTTTGATATTGACCATCTGGGATGTCCATGTGTAGAGTATTCTCTTGTGTTGTTGGAAGAAGATGTTTGCTATGATCAGTGCATTCTTTTGGTGAAACTATATGAGCCTTTGCCCTTCTTCATTCTGTACTCCAAAGCCAAATTTGCCTGTTACTCTAGGTATTTCTTAGCTTCCTACTTTTGCATTCCAGTCCCATATAATAAAAAGAACATCTTTTGAGGGTGTTAGTTCTAGAAGATCTTATATATTTTTATAGAATCTTTCAACTTCAGCTTCTTCAGCATTCCTGGCCAGGACATAGACTTGGATTACTGTGATATTAAATGATTTGCCTTGGAAACAAACAGAGATCATTCTGTCATTTTTGAGATTACATACAAGTACTGCATTTCAGACTCTTTTGTTGACTATGAGAACTATTCCATTTCTTCTAAGGGATTCTTGCCCACAATAGTAGATATAATGGTCAGTTGAGGTAAGTTCACCCATTGCAGTCCATTTTAGTTTGCAGATGCCTAAAATGTCGACATTCACTCTTGCCATCTCCTGTTTGACCACTTCCAATTTGCCTTGATTCATGGACCTAACATTCCAGGTTCCTAGGCAATATTGCTCTTTACAGCATCAGACTTTACTTACAACACCAGTCACATCCACAACTGGGTGGTGTTTTTGCTTTGGCTCCATCCCTTCCTTCTTTCTGGAGTTATTTCCCCACTTATCTCCAGTAACATAATGGGCACCTACCAACCTAGGGAGTTCCTTTCAGTGTCCTATCTTTTTGTCTTTTCATACTGTTCATGGGGCTCTCAAGGCAAGAACGCTGAAGTGGTTTGCCATTCCCTTTTCCAGTGGACCACCTTTTGTCAGAACTCTCCACTATGACCTGTCCATCTTGGGTAGACCCACGCAGCATGGTTAATAGTTTCATTGAGTTAGACTAGGCCACATGGCCCTCAAGCAGCAGCTGCATTACACTGAAGTGGTGGCTGCATAGCATTGGAGCAGTGTCTCCATGGCCCTGGAGCAACTGTAAGGAGATACTCCACGTCCAAGGACAGAGAAGCCCCAGCAAGACAATAGGTGCTGGAGTGGAGGCTGAGTGGTGCTGGAGCATCAGTGAGGAGATAACCCACATCCAAGGGTGAGGGAGAAACCCTAGCAACATGGTTCAGTTCAGTTCAGTTCAGTCGCGCAGTCGTGTCCGACTCTTTGCGACCCCATGAATTGCAGCACGCCAGGCCTCCCTGTCCATCACCAACTCCCGGAGTTCACTCAGACTCACGTCCATTGAGTCTGTGATGCCATCCAGCCATCTCATCCTCGGTCGTCCCCTTCTCCTCCTGCCCCCAATCCCTCCCAGCATCAGGGTCTTTTCCAATGAGTCAACTCTTCGCATGAGGTGGCCAAAGTACTGGAGCTTCAGTTTTAGCATCATTCCTTCCAAAGAAATCCCAGGGTTGATCTCCTTCAGAATGGACTGGTTGGATCTCCTTGCAGTCCAAGGGACTCTCAAGAGTCTTCTCCAACACCACAGTTCAAAAGCATCAATTCTTTGGCGCTCAGCCTTCTTCACAGTCCAACTCTCACATCCATACATGACCACAGGAAAAACCATAGCCTTGACTAGACGGACCTTAGTCGGCAAAGTAATGTCTCTGCTTTTGAATATACTATCTAGGTTGGTCATAACTTTTCTTCCAAGGAGTAAGCGCCTTTTAATTTCATGGCTGCAGTCACCATCTGCAGTGATTTTGGAGCCCAAAAAAACAAAGTCTGACACTGTTTCTACTGTTTCCCCATCTATTTCCCATGAAGTGATGGGGCCAGATGCCATGATCTTCGTTTTCTGAATGTTGAGCTTCAAGCCAACTTTTCCACTCTCCTCTTTCACTTTCAACAAGAGGCTTTTTAGCTCCTCCTCACTTTCTGCCATAAGGGTGGTGTCATCTGCATATCTGAGATTATTGATATTTCTCCCAGCAATCTTGATTCCAGCTTGTGTTTCTTCCAGTCCAGCATTTCTCATGATGTACTCTGCATATAAGTTAAATAAGCAGGGTGACAATATACAGCCTTGACGCACTCCTTTTCCTATTTGGAACCAGTCTGTTGTTCCATGTCCAGTTCTAACTGTTGCTTCCTGACCTGCATACAGATTTCTCAAGAGGCAGAAAGCAACATGGTAGGAGGGGCAAAATCATGTTTAGAATCAAACCCTATACCTGCCAGAGATGCTCAGAGGGCTCAAACAAACCTTGTGTGCACCAGGACCCAG
Organism: Aepyceros melampus; assembly: GCA_006408695.1. Taxonomy (NCBI): domain Eukaryota; kingdom Metazoa; phylum Chordata; class Mammalia; order Artiodactyla; family Bovidae; genus Aepyceros; species Aepyceros melampus. The sequence continues at coordinate 349,932 of SJXQ01012062.1, read as the reverse complement.
AGACCCCACAGAGACTGAGACAGAACTGTGTTTGAGTGTCTCTTGTGGAGCTTTGGGTCAGCAGTGGACTGCTGCAGGGGCAGGGGCTTTGGGTGCAGCAGACCTGGTTATGGCATAAGCCCTCTTTGAGGAGGTCTCCTTTAACCTCACCATAGAGCCGCTAAAACTTACACAGGACTGGAGAAACAAACTCTTGGAGGGCACAAAAAGAAACTTGTGTACACCAGTACCCAGGAGAAAGGAGCAGTGACGCCACAAGAGACTGACCTGGACATGCCTGTGAGTATACAGGCGTCTCCAGCTGAGGCATGGGTCGGCAGTGGCTTGCTGCAGGGTTGGAGTCACTGAGAATTTACTAATTTAGAATTTACTAATCACTTTTCTATTCACCTCTCACAATTTTTTTTTTTTTTCCCGTTTTCATTAGATTATTTGTGCTATGGTCTTCTTTCATAATCTTTACTTGGTCACTTTGTATTTCTACCATTGTACTCCATTTTGTACTACTTTTGCATTCTACAGTATATTTATTTTCTGAAGCAATATTTCTTATATCTCCCCTGTTTCTAATGTTTGTTACCATTTATCTTTTCTAAAATTATTTCTCTTAAAATATAGCTACAAATTATGAGCATATTTTTCACATATTACATGCACATAATAGAAGGAATTTTATCTTATTGAGATATGGGGAAGTCATTCCAACTGATCCATGATTTAGCTTGAAGTTATGGAAATTTCCCTGGTGGTTCAGACTGTAAAGCGTCTGCCTACAATGCGGAAGATGTGGGTTCAATCCCTGGGTTGGGAAGATCTCCTGGAGAAAGAAATGGCAACCCACTCCAGTACTCTTGGTTGGAAAATCCCATGAATGGAGAAGCCTGTTAGGCTACAGTCCATGGGATCGCAAAGAGTTGGACACGACTGAATGACTTCACTTTCACTTTATGATAACTAGAACACCCTGTATTATGGCCTGTGAAACTGTATTTTTGCTTTAACGATTAAAGAAGAAAATAATGCATTTGAAAATCAAAATGAGGTAACTGAGATCAGGAATCTAGAATGGAGCCATATGGCCACCGTAGATGTGATTTCTGACACATTCTTGAATCACTAATACTTGAATTTTCTAAATTGTATCAAACTCAAGGATACCACCAGCCATTCTCAAAACATCTGCTTGCAATTGCCAGCTGCAACCTTATGATCAAATGTCTTCCCTTGTATCTGTGCAACCATTTGGGATCCCAGACAATCCTTACTTAATAAGCACCCTTATTTTTTTGCCAGATTCAACTCTAATTCTTGACAAACAACTCATATAACCTTACAGTTTTTGCCTTTATAAGCCTCTCCTAGTTTTGTAGTCCAGCGAAATGCAAGTGCTTCCTGGATTTGTGTCTCCTGGGCTGTAGTCCTCAGGTTGGCCCAGCTAGAGCTCTCTTCTGTTCCTATTATAGATTGGTTATTGGTTATTTCTGTAGATATACATGTGTGTCTGCGTGCCTAGTCACGTCAGTCGTGTCTGACTCTTTGCGACCCCGTGGACTATAGCTCTTCAGGCTCCTCTGTCCATGGGATTCTCCAGACAAAAATACTGGAGTGGCTTGCTATGCTCACCTCCAGGGAATCTTCCCAACCCAGGGATCCAACCGGGGTTTCCCACATTGCAGCAAGATTCTTTACTGCTTGAGCCACCAGGGAAGCCTGGATATACACATGTGTAACATATAAGTTTGTGTGTGTATGTTAGTTGCTCAGTCGTGGCTGACTCTTTGTGATGCCATGGACTATAGTCCACCAGGCAACTCTGTGGAATTCTCCAGGGAAGAATACTGGAGGGGCTTTCCATTCCCTTCTCCAGGGAATCTTCCCCACCCAGGGATCAAACCCTGGTCTCCTACACTGCAAGCAGATTCTTTACCATCTGAGCCAGGAGGAGTGACTGTTTACATTGTTTAATTTTGCTGTGTGACTCGATATTCTCTTTTGAGAAATGAACAGGAAATAGAAGTTTTCACTGTCAGTTTCCAAAGTGAATCACTGCTTCACAGATATATTTTGCTTAAAACCTTGGAGTCCCACAATCTGTTTAATTTGTGAGAAATGCCCTTATTGAGTTGTGTTTGGGCTGGAAGCAAGTGGATGTGGCTTAAGGAGAACCATGTCGCACCCAGCCAACAAACATCAGAAGGAGAGGGATATGAGGAAGGAAGCGTGTGAGGCTCATAGGGAAAAGAAGCAAAAGTCTGGAGGAAAATTCCCTTCAGTGAGTTTCTGTGCACTTGCATTAGCAAATATTGATAATAAGAAAAGGGATGAAAACAGTGCTGTTCTCCAGACCCTCATGGAAGATTTTTAGGAAAAGAAATATCAGTTAAAGTTTCAGAGAGCCAGATCGAATTTTATTTACTTGTAAACTTGGGTTTTGCCATTACACCTACCCTTAGATGGTTCAATTTGTCTTTCTGATACAAATACTGATATTAATGATATTGAAAACAGTCAGTACGCTATACGTGAGCTTTGCTTCACAGCGTATAGTGTTATACTTGTGGCAACTTAGAAGTAATAAATATTTCATAGTAAAAAAAAAGTTTGTTTGAGGGCTTTCTTTTCTTTTTGTATTTTTGGGTATAGTGTGAGGTGGATAGGGTGGAGCAGAATGGTCTGTAATATCTTATGGTGTGTTTGATTTTTAAATATTCAAGTATAAATTTTAAGCATAAAAATAAAAGAAAAAAAACTTTAAGGTGTTTGCTCTTATATTTCTTTGGTGTCCCTAAATGATAACTAAATGTTTGGAGAGATATTTGTTTAAACAGAGGAGTATCTTACAGGGATATGTTTGAAAATCATTAAATGCAAAAAGAAGAGGATGGCTTAAGTTTCAAGACATGTGACAACTACAGTAACAACAAAAATGCTGTCTTTCCAAGTACTAATAACCTGGATAGATTATGCCCTGGTTCCAATATTTTAAAGAGTAAAGAAATCATTGATGGATTTTTTTCTTAAATAGTATTTGAATAGCATTTTATAAATGACACAAAGAAAAATTCTAATGAAAAGCCTGGGAGTCATTGGCAGTGACTTTGGTCCTTTTAGCCAATTAATTATATTTTCAGAAGATGAAAGTATATTAACAACATTTGTTGTTGTTGAGTCACTAAGCCATTTCTGACTCTTTGTGGCACCCCCCCACCATGGACTGCAGAATGTAAGGCTTCCCTGTCCTTTGCTATTTCCCAGAGTCTGCTCAAACTTATGTCCATTGAATGGGGGATGCCATCCAACCATCTCATCCTCTGTTGCCCCCTTCTTCTCCTGCCTTCAGTCTTTCCAAGCATGAGTGTCTTTTCTAATGAGTCAGTTCTTAGCATCATGTGGCCAAAGTATTAGAGCTTCAGCTTCAGCATTAGTCTTTCCAGTGAATATTCAGGGTTGATTTCCTTTAGAACTGACTGGTCTGGTTTTCTTGCTGTCTAAGAGACTCTCAAGAATTTTCACCAGTACCACAGTTGGAAAGCATCAATTCTTTGGTGTTCAGCTTTCTTTATGGTGCAGCTCTCACATCCATACATGACTACTGGAAAAGCCATAGCTTTGCCTATAAGGACCTTTGTCAGCAAAGTGATGTCTCTGCTTTTTAACACACCATCTAGTTTTGTCATAGCTTTTCTTCCAAGAAACAAGTGTCTTTTAATTTTGTGGCTGCAGTCATTGTCTGCAATGATTTTTGAGTCAAGAAATAAAATCTGTCACTGTTTCCATTTTTTCCCCATCTATTTGCCATGAAGTGATGGGAAAGAATGCCATGATCTTAGTTTTTTTGAACATTGAATTTTAAGCCAGCTTTTTCACTGTCCTCTTTCACCTTCATCAAGAGGCTCTTTAGTTCCTTTTCAGTTTCTGACATTAGAGTGTTATCATTTGCATATCTGAAGTTGTTAATATTTCTCCTGGCAATCTTGATTCCTGTTTGTGATTCATCCAGCCCAGCATTTCACTTGATGTATTCTGCATAGAAGTTAAATAAGCAGGGTGAAATATACAGCCTTGACATACTCCTTTCTGGATTTTGGACTTATTCTTTGTTCCATCTCTTGTTCTAACTGTTGCTTCTTGACCTGCATACAGATTTCTCAGGAGGCAGGTAAGGTGGCCTAGTCTTTAAGAATTTTCCACAGTTTGTTTTGATCCATACATTCAAAGGCTTTAGCATAGTCAGTGAAGCAGAAATAGATTTTTTTTTTCCTGGAATTCCCATGATTTTTCTATGATCCAAAGGATGTTGTCAATTTTATCTCTAGTTCCTCTGTGTTTTCTAAATCCAGCTTGTACATTTGGGAGTTCTAGGTTCAAGTACTGTTAAGCTTAGCTTTAGAGATTTTGAGCATTACTTTGCTAGTATGTGAAATGAGCACAGCTGTACTTTAGTTTGAACATTCTTTGACATTGCCTTTCATTACCAGCATTAAAGAGGTTCAAAGTCACCATGATTGTATATTTCACTTTTTCTTGTTTTTCTCTATTATAGAAAATTCTGCAGTAAAAATTTTTAGTTATGTGACTAATCATATAAATATACTAAACATTTCTTATATATATAATTTCTTCACTCATATGGAAAAATACTTTTTCTTAATTTTTATCTTTTTGTTTCTTCGGATAAGCAACATTATCCAATAAGCAACTTCCTCTTTTCAAGGAGGTAAGATGTGATGCAGTAAGGAAATTGAATTTAGAAGAGTTTGTATAATCTTGTGGATAAAGTGTATTGCTGCAGCTGCTGCTGCTAAGTCACTTCACTCGTGTTCGACTCTGTGCAACCCCCTAGATGGCAGCCCACCAGGCTCCCCCATCCCTGATATTCTTCAGGCAAGAACACTGGAGTGGGTTGACGTTTCTTCCTCCAGTGCATGAAAGTGGAACGTGAAAGTGAAGTTGCTCAGTCGTGTCCCACTCTTAGCGACCCCATGGACTGCAGCCCACCAGGCTCCTCCATCCATGAGATTTTCCAGGCAAGAGTACTTGAGTGGGTTGCCATTGCCTTCTCCCTAAACTGTATAGTGAAGTCGCTCAGTCATGTCCGACTCTTTGCGGTCCCATGGACTGTAGCCTGCCAAGCTCCTCTCTCCATGGGATTTTCCAGGCAATGGTAGTGGAGTGGGTTGCCATTTCCTTCTCCAGGGGATCTTCCTGACCCAGGGATCGAACCTGGGTCTCTCTCATTGTAGACAGATGCTTTACCATCTGAGCCACCAGGGAAGCCCTAAACTGTATTAGTAGATTATAAAATGAGATCATCAAACCTGAATACATTTCACAAAGTGAATTAGCTTTCTCAAAGTTCTATGTGGTAGATACTTGCCAAAAATACCTATCTTTTTGTTTTCACACTTGTATTGGTTGTCTATAACTGTGTAACAAATTGCCCCAAAACTTGGCAACCTAAAACAATATACGTTATGTTACATATTTTCTCCAACTTCGGAACTTGTGAGCCAAGATAGGAGGAGAGAAGAAGCTATCATTCCTCCTCTTTACTCTCTCACTTTTCCTTCTTTGGGCACTAATGGTTGTGTTCTCTTCTTCATCCTACTCTAAATTTTCCCTAAAGGGACCTATTGTCCTTTAAAGAAATTATGCATAGAGGAAAGGAAAATACTCTGACCTTTCAAAAATTTACACTGAATTTTAGGTTCTAAAATATCACTGTGGATCACACTTTAGTGAGACCCTCTGGAGTTCAAATGATACATGCTGTTTGACATGAGTTGCCTCACATCGTGTCCAGGGGGCTCTACAAACAAATTTTGTTATTTTCCCAATTCTTGGTTTTTAAAATTTTCTTAGACCTACTCAGCAACTGGTAAAATCTCTAATCACACCCTTAGTCCATGGACTGAGACTATTACTTATGAAAGTAATAGTCAAATGGCCAAATGGAAATCCCAAGAATTTCTTCCTACCAGACTAGTAAACAATACGTAATAGATTATCTTTGCAGAGTTTTAAAGATCAGTGCCACCATCAAAGACTTAAGAATGTCAAGTACAGCCCAGATCCAACTTATCCTGCATCAGGCCGGGCACAGGTTGATGAATCATGGATGATAACAAGTATGGATTGTGATAAACTTAATCACTGGAGACTCCAGTTGTGGGTGCGTGCCAGTTATGATAGCACCAAGTATCTGGTCATCGTTTTCAAGTATTAAGAAGACACCAGAAGTATTTGCTTTCACTTACAGAGACAAAAGTGAAACCACTCTTATTTTTGTAAAAATAAACATACAAAATAATATGTCATCTTTCTTGCTCCTTGCTATAATGTAATCTCCCTGGTATCCAGTAAACTATTATTGTGGTTCATGTCATTGAGCATATAATGTGAAACTGTTGATAAGGAATTAACAAATTCAAGGATCCCTTAAGATATGTGCATGCATAAGCTAGGAAATAACCCATGAAACTGCTAAAGCCTTCAATACCAATGAACTGTTTAGAGGTTCAGTGGTCTATGGCATGTCAGAATATCCACTCTAAAGTGAAAAAAAAAAAACCACATAGTTATGTGTTTTAAAATTCTTCTAATCAAGAAAGGGGTCAAATGTATGGTGAACATATTGAATGTGAGGACAGTATGTGTAACATGTGGAGTATTTCTCTGACCTAATTACTAAAGAATTGAGAAGACTCACTTTTTTTTTTTTTTTCATTGAAGCTTAAGATGAAAGAATGCCATGCAACATGTCTGGACTTTTATTCCAGTTAGCCTTATGACCAAATATTGATAGATCCAGTGATACCTGGAGTGCCTATTTGTAAAACAGGATACTGTATAGAGTGATTCTCAAGCCCTAATGAAAGAATTATAGTGCAGTCCCTTAGGGTTTTGAGGTCAAGCAGTGCTTATTTTCTGGGTAGTTATTTTTCTGTGAGAGAAAGATTCCTCTTCCTGTCCGTTTCCTAGTTGTCAGGAGTCTGGCTTCTGTCTAGAAATAGGTCGTTCATGGTTACCACTGACTGGTGTAGAGTGTAGGTTACTGAGGAAGCAATGCTTTTACTAGGGGAAACAAATGTTCCATTGAATTGGAACCAAGGACTGGACCGTATAACTTCAGGCTCCCCTGCCACAGTATCTATAGGTAAAGAAATAGATAACTGTATTAGATGAGATGACTGATTCCAACAGCAAAGGGACCTTTTGGGATCCCTGAGACACAGTGGGAACAGGGAGAACCATGTCTGAAACTCAGAAAGTTTTCTAGGGCACATGGTCATCAGTATGACAGCAGGAAGAATAGTGCAACCCAACAATGGCAGAGGTACTTTGAAACCCAAACCATTTGGGAATGAAACTTTGGCTACGTTATCTGATAAAGAACTCTGACCATTTAAGGTGCTGGATGAGAGCAAAGAAAATAGGGGATTTTCTAGTGGGAGAGGAAGTTATGATAACAAGCTCTAACTCAATGGCCTTTCACACAAAGTTTAAGTATGTGTATTATTTTTTTCATGATTGATAAATATCTATTGCTCTATCTATCTACATTTTACCCTTCCATTTTATTCCTTTATGATTCTAAGTCAGCAGTAGTGGCTAATTCCAAAATTTAGTCTCTAACTTATGGAATATCCAAAAGTGGGGTTGTGCTTAAACTGAAAGAATTAATAGCACCTAAAGACAAATATGGTGACTATGCTTCTCTCATTTTTGGAGAAAGTATAAGGGATTCTTTGCTCTCAGTAATTTTGTGCTAATCAGAAACAGCCCACCCTCTTTCATAATAATTTACAATTCTAAATTCCAAAATTCCTTTGTCAATTGTCTTAGAGAGAAACACAGGAGCAACTGTCTTTTTTCCTGTTGTACTCTGGTTATTTTCCTGCTTCTGGTTATTTCTCTAATGTGGTTTCCTCCAAAATGGTCCTAAATGGCCCTAATAAAATTTACATTGAGTTTTCTGTTGTCACTGTTTCTTTGTTTTGTACAGGTGACAAGATTGTTACAGTTTTAATTTCCATGGCAATAAATAATGCAATCATTAGTGGAGTATATGGTTATCCAAAATAAAGTTCTCGAATCCCAATCCTCCTTAAAGCTGTGTAACTTTATGAAAAATGTTAGCAGTCAGAGCTAACTATAGGTGATATAATATCTTTAACAAGAGAAGGGAAAGCTTTCTTTTCCCTTTTTCTCCTTAGTTCAGCTGTAATATGAACTTGAAGTAAAGCTGTTCTGAAGCTTGTGGAAAAAGCAGAACATCTCAAGAATATAGAGGTGGAGGTAAAAGATAGAAGGAAACTGAGCCTCAGATACATCATGCTTGGATTTGCAAAAGAGGGGAAAATATTGTCTTGCTTAAGCCAATGTTATTGTAGGTATCTCCACAAACATCCAGAGGAACAGCCACTAAATACATCTACATAGTTAGTTTAGTTCTCATAAACTACTACTAACAATACAAGTAAATCCTGTAATAATATTAATTACTCCATTTCTAAGCCAAATTAAAACAGCTAGTCAGTTTACATCCTCTCTCTCCTTTCACCAGAATTTGGACTACTGTTACTGAAGGCAGTATGGACCATGGAGGATTTTTCCCTTTGCTACATGCTGCTACTTGCAATAACCTTGTCACAAGAAAGATAGAATAGTAGATTGACCACAATAAGCCATAGGCAGTAGGGTGTGTGTGTGTGTGTGTGTGTGTGTGTGTGTAAGAGAAGGAAAAAGATAGAGGGAAGGGTAAGACCTATTTTGGATTATTCGTAAAGAATGACCAAAATAATGACTTGCTTATTTTCAGTATTATTTGTAAAGATGAAAAGCCTAACAATAACTTCCAGTTGAATATCATAGAATTAATAAAAGCTTTTATACACATAAGATCACTTGAAACTTCTAAATGTGTAGAAGTAGTTAGTGATTGTCAGTGATAAAATTATTTTGCCATGTAGATGTCTATATATATTTCAGTCTTTTCCCCTGTTTCATGATAATTTTTTTCTACCTAAGAAAGTCTTTCAAATGTGTTCTTATGAATATCATGGTATAAGATGAACTAACCAATTAAAAAAGAAAATATTATTTTCAGTGGCTAGAATTTAAAAGATTAACACTCTAGGTCAAGTCTCCATGGTGAATTAGCAGAACAAATGTAATGGTCACCATATGAGGGTTTCTGAACATAAACTGCCGATTTATGAAAATGTTTTCAGGAAAAAAAAAAAAAAAACACTTAAAATTCTACCTGCATGCTTTTTAAGCATTGGGTTTTAAAAACTGATTATATATTCAAGGGTTGAAGGATTTGTTTATATGTCATCATAATTAGTATTGCCTGAGAAATGTAATTTTTGTGTATCACAAGGTTAAAAAATAGCTGAAAAAGATGCTAACTTTTAAGATAAAATAAAAAGTACTCAGGAGAAATAAAGTAAATGATCTATTAGCACATAGAGAACTACACTTTTCTCGGGAGGTTTTTTTTTTTTAATAAGATATAATCAGATATGGTTTCCTCACTAGGCTCATCATTAATGGTGCTCATTCAGCTCTGACTAAGGAGAACTATAAGCCTTTATTGATTAGGTCATTGTATTAGTATCATTGAAACATATTTATGATATAAAAAGTAATAAAAATGAGGATTTTTTTCTCTTTTTATTTCTATAGAAGTAGAGCTTCTGCTTCAGAATGGAACTACACATTGATTTTAAATATCTTTTTCTTCTTTTACAACCTTCAGTGGCAAACAAACCACTGAATTTCAAGAAAATAAATTCTGCAAAATATGCAAGTTTGGGTTGTAGTATAATTCAGCAAGAGTAAATTATACAGAGTGAAGTAAGCCAGAAAGAAAAACACCAATACAGTATACTAACACATATATATGGAATTTAGAAAGATGGTAACAATAACCCTGTATGCGAGACAGCAAGAAACACAGATGTATAGAACAGTCTTTTGGATTCTGGGGGAGAGGGAGAGGGTGGGATGATTTGGGAGAATGGCATTGAAACATGTATAATATCATATAAGAAACGAATCAGCAGTCTAGGTTCAATGCAGGGTGCAGGATGCTTGGGGCTGGTGCACTGGGATGACTCGGAGGGATGGTGTGGGGGGCAGGGACTGTCTCTTATA